>MJUU01037433.1:29094-53101 GCA_002080025.1 Modiolus philippinarum | reverse complement strand
AGCATTCTGAGATGAATCTGCAAACTACAACTTTTAAGTAGGCTATAACTCAAGACTTTCTGATTAATTTTCGCTATCATATTATCAGACTTACGGAAATGGGTAGACACCACCTTTTTCTTAAGACTTTATAGTGGTTAAACTAAAAACACAGTTACAGATCTGACGGATACAAGAGGAGACTTTTGGAGACCATAAACATCCTCCAAGCCTGCACCAGATGCACAATAAAAGCAAGGATTGCATCATATTCTCATCTTGCTCCTGTTTACTGATATGTCGCTGCGACATATCAGTAAAAGGAGCAAGATGAGAATATGATTTTAATCAGATTGCAAGGATTGAAGACATTTTTCATTATAAGTATAGTAACATCATGACATTACAACATAAAAGATCTGCCTAGACTAAACCAAACAGTACAAGTCTAAAGAAATAACATAATAGCTTAAAATAAATCTTCCAAACATTAGAACTAATCAATTTTAGATAAAGTGATTATGAGGGTATAGGAAAGAAGATAAAGGCCATCTTTTATAGCAAAAATCAATGAACTTTCAATCTCCGAACTGAAAGAGAATTTATGTATACTTTCACTACACTAGTGATGCTGGAGGAGAAATTTATTGGTTTGAGGGTGATAACTTGTGTCATCTATTATGTAATGCTTGGTTGTGGTTTTTACCCAGTATGTTATAGGGGATGCCAACTTATAAACAACCATTATAGCATCCATTATATCTATTGTATATATTCCATTAAGCCTACAGAAAAGTAATTTGTTCTCAATTGGAGTCTAACAATTATAATAACTTAATCTGAGATTCCAACATACATGTGTGGACCCAAATTGATGTCTCGCCCGTCCCTTCATGGTCGCAAAATTGATGTGAATTCTCAAACTGACTAAATCAGAGAAACAAAACATATTCGCTAGACTGTAAAAATTAGGGTAAGTGACAGAAGCAATAGAGCAGACTGTCATGAATCACCAAAAACGAAAATATCAGTGACCACTGATAGATACTGAAAAACCAAACAGCCAAACAGCAGGCTGTCATGTTCCATTAAAGACAAACCCAAATACCAAATATTATTGACCTTACATTAATAGATAATGGGAAACTTAACATGATCACTGGACCATGAAATTGAGGTCACAGACAACAGCCATATAGCAAACTCTCATGTCTACCCAAGACAAACCTATATACCAAATATCATTGACCTACCACTTATAATTACTGAGAAAATGACTTAATCGCAAAAACTTGCTCATTAGACCGTTAAATTGAGGTCAAGGAAAAAAGCCATAAGACAGACTGTCATGTATGTATATGTTATCTGGATTTTGACATCTGTATATCGTAAAATATCATCCCGTGAGCCAGAATATGAAGCACAGGGGCGAGTGAGCGCAGCGAACGAGCCCCAAGCTTCATATTCTGGCGAGCGGGAGAATATTTTACAATATTTCAGCTTTCAAAATTCAGATAACTTGTTTATCGTCTTTTATTTCTTATTTCTATACAATATTTTATAGGTTTTGTGTCAAATTCTCCTACAGCTGTGCGGGAAATGAGGTTCATTCGTATTATTTCAAAATGGGAAATGTTCTGTTGTTATTTAATGACTTCATATTTTTTGTTGGCTAACCTTATTAAATGTAGAAATTTTTTTATCGGACCATGTTAGCAAATCCAAATAAAGTCTTTTTTTAAATACAAAACTTCTCATTGTTTACATTTGTCTTCCAGTTCCTAGGCACTTTTATGACGTCACAATGTAAACAAGAATTGGGAACACTCAGAAACAAACCACTAATACCCTCGCTTTAGTAATAAGCAGCAGACACACTATCCCTGGAGATTCACCCACTACCATACCTTACTGGTGTTGGATAGAACAACTAAACACTAGAGCTGTCGCCGAATGGCAGCCAGTTTTACCCCCCGCCAAGTGAACCCTGAATCAATATGGAAAGTGTAATTTTAAGTGTGTGTGGACCCAATAGTTTTGGACACAGTACAAATGTGGACACAATACAAGTACATGTATGGACAAAATGATATACCTCCCCCTCCCCCTTTTTTCTGAAAATATTAAAGAAGAATTATCTCCCCCTTCAAAATTTCGGACAGCAACCATATTACTTCATGCACATCTTCAGATTGTGTACTAAAACTGTGCAACAGTTCATCAAAATCCAAGAAGTGGTGTAGGAGAACATGCGCTGACAAGGATCACCCCTCCCCCTTTACACAGAAAATATTCAAAAACAAATTATCTCCCCTTCAGAATTTCAGACAGCAACCATATTACTTCATGCACATCTTCAGGTGGTGTACTACAACTGTGTAGCATTTCATCAAAATCCAAGCAGCCGCTTAAGAGAACATGCGCTGACAAGGTTCGCCTCCCCCCTTTTTCCAGAAAATATTCAAAGACAAATTATGTCCCTTTCAAAATATCGGGCAGCAACCATATTACTTCATGCAAATCTTCAGATGGTGTACTACAACTGTCTTACATTTCATCTAAATCCAAGCAGCCGTTTAAGAGACCATGCGCTGACAAGGTAAATGGACGGACAGACGGATGGACAGACGGACAGACCGAGTGATTCCTATATACCCCCAAACTTTGTTTGGGGGGGGGGTATAACAAAATGGTGGCTCTGCTGAAGTTATCAGCGACCTAGTTTCCATATTTTTTCCAACGTCTCGTTTTTGTTTTTGTGTATTGGTGACGTTAATTTGTTTACAAAATTACAAATGGATAATATAATCGATTCTTTATCCAATATAGATTTCTTGCAAAATGGATAGAAAGGATATTGCTTGTCAAACATTGGGAGAATTGTGTTGATAACTCCAGTTCAACCTCTTGATAAGTTCGGGTCAACCGGATATGGCTTTTTTTAGAAGAGCTCTGCAGGCTGAGATAGGCAGAGGGAAAGACAATAATACTTAAGACCAACCTCCATACCATATATCATTGACCTACCACTTATAGTTACTGAGGAACTAAAGTAAGCACAAAAACTTAACATGTTCATTGTACCGTGAAATTGAGGTCACAGACAAAAACCATTTAGCAGACTGTCATGTACTGGCCCAAGACCAACCTATATACCAAAGATAATTGACCTACCACTTATAGTTACTGAGAAAATGACCTAATCACTAAAACTTAACATGCTCACTAGAACATGAAATTTAGGTCATGGACAAAAGCCACATGACAGACTGTCATGTACTATCTAAGACCAACCTACATACCAAATATCATTGACCTACCACTTATAGTTACTGAGAAACTAAACTAAGCACAAAAACTTAACATGTTCATTGGACCGTGAAATTGAGGTCATAGACAAAAACCATATAGCAGACTGTCATGTACTACTCAAGACCAACCTATACTCCAAATATCATTGACCTACCATTTATAGTTACTGAGAAAATGACCTAATCGCAAAAACTTCACATGAAAGTTTACGCCGCTGTCGCTGTCATACTTTGTATGCATATGTCTCGCTTTCTGCGCCTTTCGTCGCGGTCGAGACAAAAATGAAGCTATATCCATGTCTTCTTACATTCAAAATCTTCATGAACTTTTAAATTCCACTGAATCCCCAAAATAAATGGCAAGTAAGACTACTGAGTACCGTGAGATTTAAGCTGCTGTTTCAACAATGGTGACAGTGGAGAAAAACACCGATTAAATTAGATATATAAAGTGTAAAACACTCGTTGCTGCCATTATTTCCTAAGTTTTCAGTTTTGATACAGGTTTATGAATCAGTGAACTGTTCTGTTGGACTATTTCCAATGATTGTTTTGATATGTTGTAACATTTCCAACTTCATCAGCTACTAATCACATTTTTTTCTTTTTAAAATATTTAAAGTTTTTTTTACAAGAAAGCAATTACAAAGTACTGAAATTACAGATTTTTCAGATTTCTAATATTTCTATCAAGTTTATCTCAATTTCCAGTCAGTGTGGAAACATCGTTCCAATTTCTATATAGAGAACAAGTCTTGCTAAATTTCCCTGTCTGAATGTTTTATCTTTGCTCATTTAATGAGAAAAATTCTGGAACATAAATACATTACAAGTGATTATGAAATATTGTATTTCTAATAAAATAATTTTTTTTAAATTTATGTTTGAAAGCTCAGGAAGCCTTGCTTTTAACCACTAAATTTATTTACTTGTTCTCATTATTAGGCGGAATGGCCCAGATCTGATATTCTTCAAATTAAACATAAACTTAGTACAAGCTAGGGCATGATGAACCAACAGATGGTCAAATTATTTAATGAACACTTTACTTTGATGAGGAGGCTGGATGAACACTCTAATTTTGGATGGTGCCAATGCCATTATAATAATGTGTAGAGGTGTAAAATTCTGGTCTTGCTTTCACAATCTATTTTGCTGATCAGAGACACCTCCCCTGTCAATATTTACTGGCCATCTAGATACGCCTAATGAGATTATCTATATTATATGGTCAATAATGATATTATAATTTCATAAAACTAGATATTTTTTGTACACAATGAAGGAAGAGAATTTAGACTAAGGGTTCCATTGATTTGTTTGTGGGCTGGATTTACTACTTATATAGAGTGACAAATAATAAATAAAACACTCCATTCCTTGTCTAGACAACTGACAATTATGGATGGAACTTTATTTTAGGAAGTAAATACTATATTAGCTTGCAGAAAGGTTACATCACGACAAGGAACATATTATATAAATGTTTCCAAGATATATGATCAAAATGCCTGGTTAACCAAAGTTGGGCACTTGGGACTATGGGGATAAGGCGTGGGATAAACCAAAATATTTAAACTATTAAGAAGTTAAGACCTGTTTTTATTTCACTTGGGAGGTTTTACCAACTATTGTATATCTTGAGACGACCAGGACAATAAATTCAAAATGTATCTAGTTTTGTTTGTGTTGCAGGAAAAACTATGCCTTATAAATTATTTAATACTTAAAATCTGAATAGTTTACAGTGAATACAAAAAGTTACTTAGTCTGATGATGGCACTTCAGAAAATTTAACCATGGAGAAGGCTAAAGATAGCTCTTGTGTGATGTCATGATTTTTGCCAACAACAATGCACTACAGGAAATTTTCCTGTGGACAATGCCCAAGAATGCTCCTTCATATTGATAACGTCAAGTTTTTCCATGGAAGGAGCCAAAGATGGCTCCTGTGTAACCACATGTTTTGCAACTAAAACAGTTTGTACAGGAAATTTTCCAGACAATTTGTATATCAGAAAATATTTTACATATTGATTATTGATATTTATTACTGAAGCATTTCAATGTTATTACAAAAGTCCTTTGATATATCACACAATGTCTATTTTATGGCTCTATTTGGTATTATGATTCTATTTTATAACTGTGTGATTATCCTATAAACTGGATTTATATAATACTAATAATCAATCTGAGATATATTGAAAGTAGTCAAAGATTTTATATATATATAGAAAAATGGTAGTTTTGAAGGTCGAGACAGAAAATATCCCTGTATTGCGGCGAGTCCGATAGGGAAAGCTGTGATACTAGTGATATTTTTTGTCGAGACCTTAAAAACTACCAATATAGTTCTTTGGTAGTATGGAAAATCATCAAAATTGTTATATAGTCCAACTTTGATGGGTTGCACAATCAATGGTATGTTAAAACTTGATGAAAGGGACAACAAAAGGGTTCCACTGAGTTCAAGCTATTGTAGTTCAAGGTTAAACTCTATATCCATTAATATGAGCATTATTTTGAAAATAAAAGACATAGAAAATTCTTCAGGGAGTATTCAAATTTTAAGATGGGCTAAAAATAAGAAATCCATTGATAAAACATTAATATTGTTACAAAGCAGTTGGGTTGACATGCCAGATTCTCATTACCTAGCATTATTACAATAATAATGGTTGTTTAATCATGTTTAAAATGGCATCAGTTATTTATGGTGATGTGTCATATTCTCATGTCTTTTATTTGCAACATAAAACAATAAGAAACAATTAAAAGACAGGCTATTTCCTAAAATTTCTCATACTTCATGTATTGAGAATATCCTTCCTTGAGGCTTTGGAAAAGTTATATATATATTTCTGGTAATCCTTACAAATAATAACCTTGTTAGATTTGTTTTGATTTTAGTCTTTCAGAAAATGATAAAAATGAAAATTGAGGCTATCTGTAGCAAGGTTCAATGCAATTTTTGATGCATAATTTCAAAACTAAGGGTCATTCATAGTCTCTGGGAGTAAAGCCAAACAGTGGAAAGACTAAGCAGGTTACTGTTAAAGAAGCTAATACTCATCATAACTGATTTGGTGAGGATTGTTCCTAAATAAGTCTGTTATCTTAAAGATTCATGAGAATGTGCAAATTAAGCATGAATGCAGATACTGCCATTTTAGTCTAGCACATTTCTTTGAACCAGTCTTTCCCCAATCTTGTCACTTCCTTTCCCCAATTGTTGTCTATACAGGCTAGTGTTGGTCATAATACTTATGTAAACTTAGAAATTGGAGGGTAATGAAGAATTATCGACATTTAATGAAAATAGCTAGATATACCTGATAAAAGTAAATTACTGTGTGGCTATTATATAACAGAGAAATGACATTATATGCATCAATTAACCCTAGGCATGTAATTATTCAATAGTTTTAACCTTGGGGATAGAAAGTCAACATTTGGTATGAAGATCAAACAGGTCTTTGTTTATTATTTATAAGTAAATATTTTTATGTATTAGCTAGATCAATGGACTACTGGCTTATCATGCTTATCATGCTTATTTCATCTTTCAGATGTCTGTGTTTGGGTGGTACTTAATCTATATCATGTCCTTATTTTCCATATCCAATCCAGATGGCAGAAAAAGTTAACTGCATTCAATTCATAGCAATGGGAAAATAGAAAATGCCATGTTTTTATACCAAAGGGTTTAGAATATGAAAAATGTTTTTGAAGTAGGAAGTTTTCTTATATGTTTTTATACAATTTCCCTAACATCTCAATACAATAAGGACGTATTTAATATAAACTTGTCACATATGCTGTATAGTATATTTTACCATTATACTTGTTTTATATTCTCTGAAGATTTACTTTTATTGCTACAAAAAGCTATGTTTATGCATATCATAATTTTTTCAACTGCAATTAATTATGCTTGCATATTCTTCTACTTCACAAATCAAGAGACAACTTCCCATAACATAATAAAAAGGACAAAACAGGCGGTTTACTGACAACCTTCAACTAATATTCAGTTGGAACTGTTTGAAATATTTCTTCCTTTTCCAGGCAAGACTGCCTAATAAATCAAGATAGCTGCTTAATAAAAGGGTGCTACTTTTGTTTCACTGTTTTCAGTTTGACCACCTTAACTACAATATGACGTACTATATTAATTTTCTTTGGCTCAAGTTTTAGTTTGTGTTGATGTTTTATTCTTTTTCTCAGTTTCTTGATTTCACCAATTTTTTTCAATAAGACATCTTAACATTGACTGTGGTTTGCTTTTGTGATTAGCTTTCAATCTGATATGTTTTAATTTGGATGACAACCAATCTGTTTGATATGCTGTTTTGGTATTTCTTAACTTACTCAAGTACTGCCATGTTGAATTCATTCTGTAAGTTTCCTAAATATTCTCCGATCATTTGTTTACTAAGTCCTTTCCGTGTTATTAGAAACCTAGCCACCGAATGTGGATTTTCTTCCACAAATCCACACTCACACAAAAACTGGATTCCTTTCTCTGGCTTTCTGAAATCACGAAGGAACATTTTTCATTTCTTTATTACCATCATTAAAACATTGAAAATATGAATTTGTGTGAACTGGATACATGTATGAAAGATACATGTATTCACCATCTCTTAGTTCTGATTCAAATTCATCAATGCAAAATAACGGAAATATTGTGACCCTATAAAGGTCAGAATTTGGTTTCATTAGTATGATTCATGTGGCAATTTGTAAGTACTAACGAAATCTTACGAAATTTTGAATATTAACCAAATTTTTGAAGAAGTTTGTAATGTCTATGGTGTGTTGTCACTTTAGTTGACACAAATATCATTTTGCAACCCAATATATACACTGTTTACAGAGGTACATGTACAAATTGTAGGTACCTGTAAAGTTCAACCCATTATTATGTCCTACTAGCCTTGCATGACTGGCTTTGACAAATCTATGTTACATGAAAAAATAATGTCAAGAAATTAATTGTGAGAGATCCAATTCTTTCACTTAAGCAAAGCCATTCCTTCAAAAGAAGATTTTTTTTTAAGTTGTAGCAAAATAGAACCAACAGCTTACAACTCCTCACCAAAACATATCAAATCAGGAAATAAATTTGCTGAATCATTTTAGCTTTACTGCAAATGAAGGTGTTTATTTACAATCTTGATATGAATATTCTCTGGATTGATTTTTTTGCATGAAGATCACCATAAAACCTATAAATTGCTACAAAGCAGGATACTTAAAAGAGAAATTGGAAGATTAATATCACATAAAGTCTTAATCACTAACTGCTTCATCAGAATTAACAGACAAAGATGGAGACAACATCATATGACTCAAAGCCACATTAAATTGTCCATCTGACAAATGTAATTAAGCTCCAGAAAACCAGACTCATATTATTACAGGACTTATATTGAATTATAACAAATTCAACTTGTCCATCAAACTGAATGAATTTGCTTGAATTTGTAAGATGGCTTAAACACTTACTGTTAACTGCAGTACATTTTAAAATCATATCAATAAGTATACTGGTCCTCCATACAATACTGGTATATATTTTTACATTGTCTTGTACAATCAAATAAATGTGCATGCTGGTCATCCATACAATATCGATATATATTTTAACACTGTCTTGTACAATTATATTAATGTGTATGCTGGTCCTCCTTACTTTGTCAATGCAGTATACGTATATTTTAATGTTGTCTTAAACGATCATATTAATGTGTATACTGGTCCTCCATACTTTGTCAAGTGTAACAGGAAAGTTACAATACCTGACTAATAAGGAATTATTAATGTTGTTTATATAAACTTGCCTATTACAAACATTAATTGAAGCAAAATATTGTAAAATATAGTATGAATAAAGGATATGATGGTCAAAGCATGATAGTACTAATTTTGGAGACTCAAGTACATTTGTCAGCTCATTTTTCGATTGGCTATAATTAGCTTTATAAAATTTAAAACTCTGCTTACCCTAACTGAAAAGTCAATGAAAATTAACATGAGACAGAAAAATCAGTTTCTGACATGTCTGAGCATATCATACTCTTTGATGAAGATGAGCTTTCTGTTTACAGTCTCCACAGCCATTTACTGGGTACATATGTTAGCACAGTATATACTTACTTATTAAATAAATTTAGACCGATTCTGTAGGTACGTTTTCTCACTTTGTCTGCAGATTTGGGAACAGAATGATGATGATGGTGATGATCAGGTGTAACACTAAGTCGTAATCGTCTCTGATAATTTATACTATTTTCACTATTTATACTGGCATTTTCTCCGTTTACATTTTCTGAACTTGGAGAACTAGAACAGTTACCATCTAATGAGTCTGCTTCACTTGTTTCTGAAATATTGCTCATACGTTTTTGTTCAGCTGTTTTGACTGGTATACTTCCATTCATAGCACTTTTACGTTTCCAGACAGGGGATGCTTCTGGGGCTCTTACAGGGACCTGTGGAGGTTTCTTAGAAATAATTTCTCCTGTCTGACGATTTCGTAATTTAACTTCTTGATTCATATAAAATCTTAATGTTTGATCAGCCATTTGTTTTTGTTCTGGAGTTCGTATATTTTCTAAAGAAGAACTATCTACCTTAATCTGTAAATCCCCCTGACTCCCACATGACCCTGAATCTGAATAATTAGTCCTAAAATTTTCATAAGAAGCACTTTTGTTACTTTCTAGTGTATCTGTACTTGCATTTGAAAACAATGATGATGCTGATGGTTTATGGGTAAATGTATAATTTGTTAGGTCATTTTGACCATCACTATGAATACTGTCACTGTTAAAGCTATCGGCTAAAATTTCTGTCTCTCTACTATCCAATAGAGTTTCAAAATTAAGACTAGGCAAGTCCACTGCATTTTCCGTTGGTCCACGATGCGATGATTCATTAGCACTACTTTGGTTCATTTCAGGATAAGAGTTTCTATTATTGTTCGTTTCATCTATAGTTTTACGATAATTTTGATTTTCTGGAATGTCACTTAAATCCACTTCCTTACATCTTTCTAATTTTTTTCTTTCTAAATTTGAAAGTTTTGTTCGAAGAGAAGAATCTATTTTCATATTTTGATCTAAAGACATTTGATGTCTGATTCTGGAGTCACCACCGTGATACACTTCATTGTAATTTTGTCCATCAACAGTATTTTGCACAAATGGAGCACCCATATTGTGAGCATTATCTGTTATTCTATCAGTCCATATAGTGTTACTACGACCTAATTCTGACAGTCGCTTTGAAAGACGTCTTTCTCCTGCAGAATGCCTTAATTTTTCAAAGTTTTTGTTCATACAATGTTGACGGAAAGCTTGTTGAATTGTTTTGGCAGCTCTACGAGAACGAAGGGATCCACCATATTTTCTCTCTAGCATCTCCAGTTGTTTTTCCTTTAAATCTTCCGACAATTCGTACGACACAGAATGAGAACGCGATCTTTTCACATCCTCTTCGTTACTTCTGAATGAACGTTGTCTTTGAGCTCTGTTTCCATGTATACTTCCTTGATGAACAAGTTTACTGCTACGTGGAGACTCCAATGGAGATCCTCCAACTGAACGCGATCTTGATTTACTCTTCAACAAATCGTCCCCACTTCTTGCTCCAGACACACTGCAAAATATAAATAAAGCATATGAAAATAAAATTTGCTAATTGATTTCCCCATTAAATAACTAAGATTGTCAATACACAGCCTGGATTAATCAATACACAACAAAAGCATTAAATACAAAAATCAATGTATTAATTTAATTCAAAACTGATATTAATGATGCAAGAGAAAAAAGTTAAAACTATCCACCTCAGACTAGCCGGATGTACAAAAACATTAGTTTTAACAGATGGTTTCCACTATACATGTTTTGATAAAAGATAGCTGTTAAATCACATAGAAAATGGAGAATTTTTAATTAAGCATATCCTTCAACCATGAAAACATACAAAGAAATTACAAAGATCTTTGTAATTTTAATTAAATCCAAACTCCTTTATGATATACATCCTTCTATGATTTCTTAGAGTCAATGTGACATCAGATTTCCAGATGTTTTACTTTTAAGTTTTAGTGATGACACTCTGATGCTTGGAAACTAGATCTGCAGCTGGTTAGATACATAAATTACATGCCTTCTTGCAGTAAATTAGTTTTTCAAGCAAAATACAAAATAAATAACAGCTTCAACGATCAATAACAAAATAATCCTATGCTCATTTTGATGACGGACTTATAAAACCATACAATGAATACTTGAGTTTCAAGGATAAGTATTAAGATTTATCTCCATCTTACAGGAAACATGTATAAAAACAATGAACTTTCCAATCTTTAGTCCTTGTAAAGGCTAAAGATAACAAACATCAAACTTGTTACATAATTAACAAAAATATACCCAAATTTATCATATTTTTCAAGATAAGGGTAATATGTTGATTTTTTTATACCTGTACTGACATGACTGAGATAAAAAAAATATTAATTATTAACAGAAAAACAAAGCCTTCCCTTTCCAGGATTGGAAGTGGTACATGTATAAAGTATCTTGATTTAGGAATCACTAAATGAACCCAACTCTAAAATAGCAATTAAAATAAGCATCTTGTATCTTCCTTACATAAATGTTATTACAAACCTGAAACTTAATTACAGGTAAAAAGATGGAAATCTACTTTAAGAAATAATTTATCATAAACACCTGCAATTTTCATCAGATCTTTGTAGAAGATGCCCCTATCTTTCATCACGTTTATTGTTTGAGTGTGTAACATGTTATGTAATTACCACTATCAATTAACTTGTATTTAAAGGTGCTTCCTTTCAACAAGTAACTTTTGCTTGAAAGTGTTAAGAAAAGACTTAGAATTGTAAACATATGGTTCTATGTTTATAGGACCAAGAGTGCTTAAAAACTTTAGTAGAATTGCCCCTGCGAAATGTGACCATGGTTGACCATGGTTAACCATGGTTTTAACAATTTTCATTAAATGGGACACCATGGTTGACCATGGTTTTTATCAAACCATGGTCAACAATGGTCATGACCATGGTTAACCATAGTCAGTGGCAGTGGTTGACCATGCTTAATTCAATAGTTTTGAATTTGTTAATGTTATTATGTCTATTCAACTTGGACTTGGCTCTGTTCACCTTCACTAGCCTTACAGTTCCTCTTCATTTTTGGCACATTTTCCTTAATTTTACAAGAGAACATATTTATTAAATATATAGTGTAACAGTAAAAACTTTTGATAAGGTGTACATTGATTTTTAAATTTTGCAAAACTCTCACAATTTGTATTGTTTCTTTATTCTCGATGATTGATTTCACTTCAGTTAAATTATTTTGAATTATCATTAATAGGATTTCATAAATGATCTTTATTTTTTCACTAAATTACACTGAAACTCTTAAAACAAAGGGAGATAATTTAAAACTTGTTGTTTCCAAATATGTGGCTAGATCTGCCAAGGTTGATTTTTAAAATGTCAAAAAATTTGATGGGAGTGAAAACATGATTTAAAAAAAAGACTATGGGGTTATTTCAATAAAATTAAAATTAAAAAATAACAATCATAAAACATGAATTATGGTGAGCCTTTAGCAGAATTTGAAAGGCCTATAAACTTGAATGATTGAATATGGATAAACAAAGTGAAAGCACAGAGCATTGTGAAAAGTCATAAATAATCATAAAAAGCAATTTATTTTATTGATAATTATGTTAATCTATTATGCCTGTGTACATGAATGTAAGCATGGTCAAAGATGTTATGCAGGCTTGCAGGTGCATAAAATCACCCAAGGTCAAACCATGGTTAACCATGGTCATTGCAGACTTGACCATGGATAAGTCAGATTCAACCATGGTCATTGTTTNGGAAACCATGGTTGTTGATGGTGTGACCATGGTCAATATTATAAGCATGGTTAACCATGGTCAACCATGGTCAGAAGCATGGATAACCATGGTTGAACCATGGTCAACCATGCTTTAACCATGGTCAACCATGGTTGTTCCTGCTTTATCAATGGTTGTTCATGGTCAACCATGGTCACATTTCGCAGGGAAGAAAATTCACTTCACTTGCTGTTTTATTATTTTAGAAAAGACCTTTCTCTGCCCAACAAGACATTAAGCTGAGACTTACAGACATGCAAAACCATCAAGAGAGTCAGAAGTCACCAACAGTTCATGTAGTAGTACTATAGAAGTTCATACTATTTCTTAGTTTGGTGTGTTGGTTTGACAGACTTACTTAAATTATACAAAATGATGCACAGACTGATGATCCTGGTGCTCATCACAGAAGGCCAAGACATTATCAAATACACTCACGGCTCTAAAGAACTTAAATTTCCACACATTAAAATCACTTTCCCCTGTTCCACTTCCCCCTCATGTTGACTATAGACTGAATGAAGAACTATTATGTTGTTATCATTACTACACCTGTACTATACCTGGGGAAAACCTATTATCATTATACTCATAATTACTGATAAAATAATAATAGTATTATTCATATCATTTAAATTTGGGACATTGAATAACACATTTACAATTCAACTTCAGGAACAATTAAATTTCAGATAGGCCAATATCATAAAATACATAGAAATGAAGACAAATTAGGCATAATATGCATTTTGCATAATTAATCTCTTACCATATAAATGAAGAACTGATATTTTTCTACCTACAGCTAGAGTAAGACTTGCATCATCTGATAGCAATACACATCTATCAATCTTGTAAAATAGAATAACAATACAAACATGTGTCACCACAGCTTCTGGTGACAAGCATCAGGCTTTGTAGCTTGAATTATATCGGCCTTCCTAAATCAATAATCGGTTTATTTCATCATTTCCTCTGATACACATCTAAATCTTGACATTTTCTGAGAAATTTGCATCAAAGATCAAAAGTTTTTGGTAAGAATTAAAAAAAAAACAGAATTGCTATTGTTTCAAATTGTTTTACATTTTTTATTTGTAATAATAATTTTTCAACCAGTTAAAAATGTTTACCAGAAATCTCCAAAAATTAGGAAGGAAATGACTGCATTTGTCTACAAAATTTCAGGACAGAAGAACAAACTTACAAATGGCATATGTCCAAGTTCTCTGTACTTCCAAAACTTTTCCAAAACAACAGACAGCACTGACTTTACACCAGATAAACCCAGTAATAATTAGTGATTGATAACTCAAATAAACACACCATTACTTAGCAAACAAACACAAATCTCAAGTAAATCTGATTATCCCTTACAAGTACTTGTAATGTCTGTCATATTTTCTACATACAAGTTCTCTTTGTTATTTGAATTAACCAAGTATTTTAAGAGCTTCTTTCAGCTTCTACATAAAGATACAATAAAAGATGCACTCCACTCATTTTATGGGGTAACACAGACAAACTAACCATAATTATTGTTAAATGAAGCAAACATCAGAATATTTAACTTTCATAAACATCCACAGGTGTAAATCACACCTGAAGGTATCATTCCCTACTTGTCAGTATATAAAATAACATATTAAAGTGTAAATATATATATCTTTTATATAAATGTTTTATTTCTTCAAATTTTTATTCAAATGTCCATTCCCATTTTGAACAATTAATTTCTTTATTGTCAATGCATTATAAGTTACTCAGTGATATAAAATTCATAATGGGTCCTTTAAGAGTTTTTGGAATTAAAACATTGTGTATGTCAGGACTAAAATTTTGAGACAAATGTAAAAAAGAAGCTACCAGATGCATAATTATATCTTGCTTATCTCAAGAGCTCATAATGTCCTTTGGAATTCAGAACATAAGAACATAAAAGAGTTATCCCTCCCAAATGTTTGCCATGGACCTACTGTGCAAAATATAGGTTTTGGCCAAAAGTCTAAATCTTATCAAAAACCTGACCCTCCCAAATGTTTGCCTTGGACCTACTGTGCAAAATATAGGTTTTGGCCAAAAGTCTAAATCTTATCAAAACCTGACCCTCCCAAATGTTTGCCTTGGACCTACTGTGCAAAATATAGGTTTTGGCCAAAAGTCTAAATCGTATAAAAAACCTGACCCTCCCAAATGTTTGCCTTTGACCTTAACTGTGCAAAATAAAGGTTTTGGCCCGAAGTCTAAATCTTATCAAAAACCTGACCCTCCCAAATGTTTGTCTTGGACCTACTGTGCAGATTATAGGTTTTGGCCACAAGTCTATATCTTATCAAAATTTTGTTGAACTACCGGTATAATATTCATTGATACAAAAAGTATAAAATATCAAAATCGTGTTGGTGTAAATAATTCAATTATTGATAATAAATTTTAAAAAAAAATGAAAATATTGAGACTAACCACAAAAACATTGAAAATAACATGTAATTAGAGTTATTAAACATAAAATTGGAGACATACAGGTTTTGATACAAACCATCAAATGGAGACAGAAATCTAACATTTTATTAACTATCATAAATATTAATATATTACATGAATATTTTTCTATCAAATTTATGCATATACAAGACATGTAGGTTGATCATAAAATTATGCAAAAATCATCGAAAATAAATAGGGAATTTTTATTTACTCAGAAATTCCTCACTGAGTCAAAATTCAAAAAAATTGATGTCCTCCTTTAAAGGCTATGCTAAATTACAAAATGTATTCTTACCTTAATAAATTATAAAATCACAAAATAAAAAACATATTTTCAGGCATTTTATAAACCAAACAATCAACAACTGCACAGTAAGCACAAAACTGATCCGCACCACCAAAAAAGAAAATTATCAACAGGACCATCTGTTTTTTTCCAGTGATCAGACCATTGCATGTCTTAATCAAGTAAAAAACTTATGTTGTTGTGTCATACAGGTGTTAAATGTCACCTGACAAATTTTATTTATGTTCTTATTTTACATATCTCCAGATTATTAAAGTGTTTTTATGGCCACTGACCTGTCAGTATATCTGTCAGTCGGCAATTAGTAGTTAAGTTTCATCAACACACAGGGTTACAATAATGTAACAATTTTTAAATATTTAAACTTATCTTTTTATCAAAGAACAATAATATCATGCTGATCATCAAAATGTCACAAATTTGACCTCCTTATCACCTGAGGAACACACAGTAAGTTAAAATTGCTCTTATGTAGCTACAGGAGATTTTCAACTTGTAATGGAAAGACACTTAATTTTTAAGCAGCATTGATGACCATCAGTTGAAATAATTGATAAAATTGTATATCAATATCAGAATATTTTCTCCAACTTCAGACCACCATGAAATAACAGAAAATTTAATCTTTGACTTTATCACATGATATCACAAAAGTATTGATGATGATTATCACCTTTTTATTGTTTGTCCTGCCAGAGATGTCAGTATCATTATTGACAACTCTCAGGACATCTCCCAGTTTAGAACTAAAAAAATGTCACATAACTGAATGACCACATACATGACTCCACACAATTCAATAACAAGCCATCAAAATTGTCATCAACATAATTTACTGAATAACCCGCCTACAAAATGCACCAACATTCCAACAATTGCTCTAACACCTGGATAGGTGGAAAACAGTAGTAAACTACTGTTAAGCCGGGATCTATGGCAATTTTAAAGTGACAGATAGTTTGCTGTTTTATAAATCAGGTCTAAAGATAACAAAAACAGTCTTACCTTGAGAATCACAAAACTAAGACCTTAATACTGAAGACAGTATCATTATTTGTGTGAATACACACTGTAACAGTAGGACACAATATAAATATTTCTCTGTTTCTATTTGAGATTAAATCCAGCCTAATTTAAATTCCATTAATCTTCATGGTAAATAAAATCATTAAATCAGTTTTAACATAAGTCAATTATTCTACCACAATAAGAGACAAGCAGATTAGTTTGGTCCCATGTTCCCGGGGTAGAATGTGTCTAGTCTTAGTAAAAGCCTACAGTTGATATATAAACTTGTGATATATACATACTGTGTCTGGACTAACATTTGACAAGTGAGCACCCCAAAAATGACAAATGTAACTACTGTTTACTTCTTCCTTAGATAATCCATAGAGTCACTCTCTACAGGTTGTCTGGTTATACTGGGCCACAACAGGCACCTCGAAGTCTACTTAACACAAAAATATAGGTACAAAAATTTGTGGTTTTCAATGCATATTATCAGAAATAGTCAAATCCACTACTAAATAAATAGTGAACAAAAAACACACTTCAGTTCTGTCGTACAGCAAAGCAGTTCATAGAACAATAGTCCTTCTACAGAAAGGTGCACTTTGTATGTAGGAAACACTTACATTGAGAAGGGAACATTAAAACTCTCACACTTTTCTACCTCCCAGAGAAGTACACAATGAAAACAGATCTAGTTTTAGTTTGATGGTTTAATCTATAGTAATAGGCAGTTGTAAAACTAACTTGTATTTGTAACTTCAGGCCATGATTGATGGATCAAAGATACTTTTGTACCTGAGGACATGTTCTTTTTTGATTGATTTTGCAGATTAAAGTGTTTATAAACAGGTCAATATTTCAAATATAGATCCCTGACATAGGATTAGGGACATTTTTAGGACATAAAAGTGCCAGTTGTGACAAGTTAACACTAGTGGTACTGATTTGAAGCAATTCACAGCATGTGCTATTGTAATGGGCTTAAAATTACAGAAATTTGTACATTAGGGGTATATTTTTACAATAACAATCTACTTTAGGGGTATGCATTTTACATTTTATAAAGTAACTTGGAGGAAGAAAAATAAGTGTACATTGTAAAGGGCATGGCACATGAAGTACTCTTATATTAAAACTATTATGAAACTCTCTTAGTACATCCTTCCTCACGTCCTATTTTTTTAATATCAATTGAAAGATTCTGTTGTTGGTTCCAGGAATTTAAAAAGATATTAAGGAAATACTGGACACTGACTTGATAATAACTTCCCCTCAGTTTCACAATTTTGATCAGAAGATAAATTTAAAACAGAATTTATAGAACATTGTATCAAAGGTCAAACTAATTTTTTCAGCAACACCCATGAAGATATACTAAGATTGAGGAAGAAACATGAGTTTGTAAATAACTAATTACGAACCTTTTTGAAGCACATCTCTGTCTAAGTTTCCGTGTTGGATCCATAATTTATAGTAAATACTTAATACAAGATGAATCTTCATTAGTTTCATTTCATGTTTAGAGTGAAACATGAGTCACTTCCCTTATGCGACACAAATTTCAAGTATAGAAGGACACATTAGGTGAATGTAGGACATTTACAAATCACTAATATTATCAATTTTCTCTCCATATTAACAACTGCATTTTAATCTGAACTGCTGTATCTCTAAACAAAATCAGCAACATGACTTGTTTTATTAACACATGCTTTATAAGCTCTCGGCAGTCAATTATTTGTCAATGTTTTGTCCTTTAATCACAATACTAAATCCTTCCACAGCATCTTGTCCTATATGTTTACTGAACAGAGGAAATAAACCATGCTCTCTAAAAATCTATCATACACTCCAATAATCAATAGTAATGCCAGCCATGTAAAATCACACAGAATTCCTCTAGAGAAACAAGGGCTGTACCAACCATAATATATGGTAGGAGGACAATCAAACTGTTAGATCAGTACATCCAGAACATTACAAAATACATTACATAATGAATCAATATACTCTGCTAAGGTAATTAATGATTATACCACATCTATCAATTATTCTTCACATTAAATAAAGCTTTAATGGAGGCTATTTAAGGATATTCATCAATACTAGTGGTATCCATTTACATCGATTGATAAGGACTAAACTGTTAAATTTTTTTTAATACATTATACAATAAAACATTAAAATCTGTTTTTTACATAATATTTTCTTCTAAAACTATCAAACATAATATTGTTATTGTTATATTGTTTCTTCAACGGGTGGCAAAATGCAATTTTTTCCCAAATTTGTATTTTCATGGGACTGAAATTTATTGGGATTCCATATCATTTACTGTATAAAGTCTCATACAAATCATATTTTCTAGAATGAAATTTTCGTGATGTCAGAATATTACAGCAAATTAAGCAAAAATTAAGTCCTCTCAAAAATAACCACTTGAACAGTAGAATGCGCATTTTTACTAAGAAGTTTACCGTATTCCTCATATTAAGCACCCCTGTCCCTATAAGCGTCCCCATCCTTTAAATTTTGTTTGAAATCCTTAAGCGCCCCCTAAAAATTCCCAGTAGAAACCATAATTTCTGTATTTATTTCATACCTTTGTTTTTATCAATTGCGCATACATATGTATCGGAGTTTCCGGTTGTAAACAATCAAGTCTGAAGTATGATTTCTGTTGGCATTTAGGTACAAATAACTGATCTGCCTTGTTCTTTTTTTCTGTTTGTCAAAGATTTTGATAGCTGAAGCATTTTTACATTGATTACACTGTGTACTTATGAAAGATCGAAGAATTTCGTTACAAGAGCTTCGTTTTGGAACAAGGTTTTTTTTCCTTATTTAATAAGACCAGTACAAGTGTGGACACAATACCAGTTTTGACAATCATATAAGATTTGAAGACAAAGGTCAAGATCAAAGGTTTCCAATCATAATTCAAGACACATTGTCTTGCCTGGACATGAACTGTCATTATAAAAGCAAAAATTTGACCTTGAAGACAAAGTTCAAGGTCAAAGGTCACCAATCATGGTTCATGACTTATCACCTTGAAGTGATTTATCTACATGCAAAATATCAAAAGCTTATCTCAAAAGACAAAGAAGTTATAGCCTGGACAAAATTTTGTTACGGACAGATGGACAGACAGAGTGATTACTATAAGGGCATCTGCCACTATGTGGTGGGGCCATAATAAGTAATGGATAAAATCCCTTTTTCAATGCACCCATTTCTCTTACTTTTAGCCTTTATATATATTGTGGTTGTCAATCCATCATCTTTTATGTTATTTGGCATTAAGTAAGCACAATGAACAAACAACCTATTAATGATCCAAAGCATTATGAGAAAAGAGTTGTCAGTAATTTGTTCTGCTACTATACGTACAACATGACATATTACACACTTAGTTAGTATCTAATATGGAAACAGGACATGCGATCTCAGTCATAATAAAGCTTTAACCTCTGTTCTTAGCTGGGGCATGTTATAATGAAACCTTTTCAAATACAAATGTAATACCCCCAGCAAGAACAGAAACATAAATCAACACCAGAAAAATCTCAAAAAGGTACCGTACACCAAATTAAACTCTCAGAGCACAACAAGACCAATAGAAATCTTGACAATGCAACAATTTCCATTTTAAAAAAAAATCTATGACAATCATCTCCCAATTAGGAATCATCAAACAAGAGTTATGAATATTATATTCCAAGGCAATGAAAATCTGATATGAGTTATGGATTTAATGCAAGAGATATGAAAGAGCAGACTGACAGTTAATTTGAATGGAGATGATACATTTCCCTTGATATGGATCAATTTGGACGGACAGCCATATGTTGTATAAATTATAAAACAATTGGTAAAATGTTGTCCTGACCGTTGTTTATTTTTTTTATATAATATAGAAATTAATTACTAGTATATTCATCAGGATTTCCTTGTAAAAAGGATGTACGTAAAAATATGGTACTCACGCAGCACAAATTTCTTTTTTTAAATAATAAATTGATTTCTAATAATACTGATAGCCTGTTAATGTCCTCTAACTTACAGGCTGAAGACAAAGATCCATGCCAAAGTAAAAACAAATGCATAAATTGTACTAATAATTTTTTAGAGAAAAGAGCAATTTGCTTACCATGATATGAGGTGAGAAATAGCTCCATGGCCTTGCAATAGTACCTACAGAATGGCAGATCTAAATCTCATTACACCTGGAGGATGTATATATAGATAAACAATCAGATGGATAAAAAATTATTTATGCAGTATCATCAATTAGATTTATAAGCTGTTAACAGGAAAGTATAGGCAAAATGTTCACCTAAAAATATCCCACCTCCAATAAAACCAGAGGCTCCCTGGAGCCTATATCGCTCACCTGGCTTTCAGTTGCCACAATCAAGCTAACATTGTAAATTATACAGTTGAACTTCAGTCTCTCAAACTTTGGTAGAGCTAACACCACCATTAACTTGGACTCTATTTTAAGTCTGATCATGTTTTACTGTACTTCTTTGTTTGGCTTTTTTGACAAATTGTCTTGCTAAGGACCACTTTCGACACCAGTTTTGAAGTCGAGACATCATTTGGTAAATGGAAGTCAACAACAATTATATCTTTAAGTTACGACCATCAATATCTATTTGGAAACCAAATTTCATTGAAATCGAACAATGCTGAATTTTCCCACCTTTTTGGCAGCCATTTTGAAAATGGCAGTCCACAAACAATTTTCAACACCGGTTTTGCAGTAGTGACATCAATATCCACTTGGAAACCAAATTTCATTGAGATCAGACAATGTTGATTTGGCAGCCATTTTGAAAATGGCAGTCAACGAACAATTTTTAACATCAGTTTTGAAGTTGTTACATCAATACCTTTTTGGAGACCAAATTTCATTGAAATCCGACAATGTTGAATTTTCCCGCCTTTTTGGCGGCCATTATGAAAATGGCAGTCAACAAACAATTTTCAACACCAGTATTGCAGTAGCAACATCAATATCCACTTGGAAACCAAATTTCATTGAAATAAGACAATGTTGAATTTTCCTGCCTTTTTTGGCGGCCATTTTGAAAATGGCAGTCAACAAACAATTTTTAACATCACATTTGAAGTTGCTACATCAATACCTTTTTGGAAACCAAATTTCATTGACAATGTTGAATTTTCCCACCTTTTTGGCGGCCATTTTGAAAATGGTTGTCAACGAAAAATTTTCAACACCGGTTTTGAAGTCACAACATCAATATCTATTTAGAAACAAAATTTCATTGAAATCGGACAATGTGAAATTTTCTCGCCTTTTTGGCGGCCATTTTGAAAATGGTGGTCAACGAAAAATTTTCAACACCGGTTTTGAAGTCGCAACATCAATATCTATTTTTAAACCAAATTTCATTGACATCGGACAATGCTGAATTTTCCCGCCTTTTTTGGCAGCCATTTTGAAAATGGCTGTCAACCAATAATTTTCAACATCAGTTTTGAAGTCGCCACAGCATTGCAAACATTTTATCAATTGACACTTAACCTGCATCTTCTATAGTTTTGGAAAAAAAAGATGAAAAATATGAAAATTTTGAAAATTCCGTGAAAAAAGGGCAATAACTCCTACAAGGGTTTATGGATTATTTTCAAAATTTCAGGGTAGGTAGATCTTGACATGTTTAACATTTTTGCAATTCAAAGTTGACTTGCATCTCTTATAGTTTTTCTGATAAAAAATTAATAAAGTTAAAATTTTGCAAATTTTACAGAAAAAGGGCAATAACCCCAAGATGGGTTTTCGGATTTTCTTCAAAATTGCAGGGCAGGTATATCTTGCTATGCTGATCACGTTTGTCCCCAAGTCAGATTTTTGATATCTGTAATGGTTTTTGAGTTATTTGCAAAAAACAGCAATTTACCCCTATGTTCTATTTTTAGTAACAGCAGCCAGTTGTTTGGTCTTCGGACTAATCGAACACAATTTTTTAACTGCATACCCTGGTGATGCTTCAGGCCAAGTTTGGTTACAATTGGCTCAGCAGTTTCAGAGGAGAAGATTTTTGAAATTGTTGACGGACGACGGACGCAAAGTGATGGCAAAAGCTCACACGGCCTTTTAGGCCAGGTTAGCTAATAAAGGGCTACGCCGAGCACAGCATGATACGACCGCAGCATGTCGATCACTGAAATTTGAACAAGTGTCATATAAAGTGAATGTGGACACATTAACTAGATGGACACAATTAGGAGATTGATTGACATAGTAATCAACTGGACACAAACTAGGGAACAAAGAAATTAGCTCTTCTGTTGAGTACTACTGACAGCTTACAACAAAAGGAATCCAAAGAAAAAAATCCCATGGAAATATGATCAGAAATAAAGATTTTACATATATGTGAAAATTGCAATTTTGACCCCTTTGACCCTTAACAGCTCAGAAACGGTAATAGATACGAAAATCCATTGACAAAATGCTGAAAGCTTAAGACAAGAGGAATGTAAAGAAAAAAATTCCATCAAAATCCAATGAAAAATAAAAATTTCACGGAATCTGCACATTTGCAATTTTGTACCAGTTTGGCCCCTCACTGCTCCGAAAGGAAACATGTTATCAATAAAGGGCTACGCCGAGCGCAGCATGATACGACCGCAGCATGTCGACCACTGAAATTTCAACAAAAGTAGTTTAAAGTGAATGTGGACACAGTAAAGAGCTTGACACAATAATTAGATGGACACAAAAAGAAGCTAGACACAGTTATTAGCTAGAAACAAAATAGGGAATAAATAAACCCTTTTGATTACTTACTGATAAAAAACCGTAAGAGCTATGCAAAATATGTACTATCAACTAAAACTTAACATCCATAGAAATTCAAAAAAAAAAACCATCGAAATCTGATGAAAAATAAAGATATGACATATTTAGAAAAATTGCAAT
>MJUU01037433.1:8366-26049 GCA_002080025.1 Modiolus philippinarum | reverse complement strand
GGACCTGCAATCCGTTGACATACCTCTGATTGGAAATTTCCTTAGGAGCACCTTGAAAGAAACCCCATCAAAATCTGATGAAGAATAAAATTTCTACAGCCAATTATGTGAAAACACCCAATTTTGCCTTTTTGGCCCCTTTTTTAAAAACGGGAGGGGTCACAACATCCAAAACCATTCAAGGTCCTTCTTTTATGCCAAGGAAAATTGTGTTAAAATTTCAATAGGATTGATCAACTTGAACTTAAGTTATTGACCAAAAACAAAAGTGTCTACAGACGACGACGACAGCACCATACCATTATACGACCACAAATTTTTTGCGGTCGTATAAAAAAAACAAAAAATCTAAAAGGAAGCTGAATGTTTTAAAAAGATGTTCAATAGTTCAGGAAATAATTCCATTAGTCGTAAACATAGGCAACATGATCACCTAAAAATATCCCCCTTCCAATAAAAATAAAATTTTAAAGGAAAGAAAGATGTTCAATTGTACAGACAAAGGTAAAAAACATATAGCCCCCTATGACTTACTACGAATTATTTATGTAAAATGCTACTCTATGTACAAACCTTTTCCTAAATCTTTTTTCTGTACAACTCGAAAAAAATTTAAACAAATAAAACTTGAGATCCAGTAAGTCTAGAAACTTTGCATGTTGAATTCAAATTATTCTCTTTTAAGTTCATAGTTCAAGACAGACAGGTGAAAAAGCAATACATTATGAAAAATTGCAGGTAGTTTACAATAATTGTGGTTAAACACTTGTAATTTAATCAATTATCTTGTCAATGTCATCAAAATTCAAAATTATCCCCCTTGAATTAATTCCAAATAACATGTCAACTTAACCTTTGCTATAAGCTTCACTACATGTATATACATATCTTTTTAACTATTTTCATAATTTTGTACAAAACTTAGTGATATTATCCAACATGTCCAAAAGAGAGGATCCTCTTTTAACTATCCAATGCCATTATATTTTGGAAACAGCAAATTCCAGAGTATTTTGTTTTTGTTCAAGTTTAAGACCATTATCTCTGAAGATGTATCCACAAATTCTGTAATCTAAACTAATAGTTTAATCCAAGTCAATCATGCATGAAATGCATGTCAAAGTAACCTAATATTTATCAGTATCCTTGTCAAGACTATCCAAGGTACATTAACTGACAAAATATTATTCTTCTAAGTCTGGGCTTTAACCTGAGTCACTCATGCATGAAATGTATAGGTCTAAGTGACCTAATTTTTATTAGGATCTCCGTCACTATCCAAGTTTCATCTACTGACAATATATTATTCCTCTACTTAAAACAGTATCTCAGATGCAAATTTTAACCAGAGTCACTCATGCATGGTAAGAGTATTTATACCAACATCAACAACCTGTGGACAAAACTCCTTCTCCTATAACTTTTAGTACAAAAGATACATGGACTGTAGCACGGATGACCCATTATATCCCCGTCCCAACTTATGTACATAAGGCAAATGACTAAATACCAAAGTTATTGTGAATTTAATTTCTGCATATGCGCATTTCGACAACTTATGTCTCTTAAGTGCAGATAAAATCTAAATGTTTGGAAGACCATAAACTCAAAGATATTTAAAAACTGATAGAGAACAAATCTAAATGTAAAGCCAAAATCAGCTAAGGAAAGAGCTTTGGATGAGGGTGATACTCCTTAGTTTTACAAAACTTTAGATATTGAAAGGTTCCAAATAGAATCGGCTTTAGGGTCAGCACCGAAGTTAACTCACTACTGGGCTGGTGAATACCCCCGGGGACTAACAAGGGGATAAAAAGCGTCAAAGGTCAAGCTCATCACATGCAATACTCATGATAAACAAATTTAACATATGCCTGAGTTGAAAGATAAAATGTAAGTTTTTGTATAAGGGAGTATAAGCGTCAGATTTAAGAAGCAGTTTTATCCATTCAAGCAGTGTTAAAATTTTTTGCACATGGATAATATTTTCTTGGTCATAGGTCACTTTAAAATGTATAAAATAGACAGCATATAAAATCTAATCAACTTCCAATTATATTTTCATATATTCAAAGGCCTTTAAACATCTTTTGCAAATTAAAGGAAAACTCTAAAGAGAACTGTTTCCCGCCAAATTTTTGACATCTTATATCTAAAAAATTCCTACATGGATTTTCAAAATTTTTTGCTCAAGTTGTTCCAATAGCAGTGCCCTTTAAAACAAAAGGTCAGAATTTTAATTCTAATTACAAAATTTCGGACACTCGTACTCCCTTAATGTATGTTGGAATTTTCTGAATACATGTAGAAAGGGCATGAAAAGTTTACTTGAACATACAGCTCTGCACATTTAATTTCTTTCTTAACTTTAGAACATAATATAATTATTGCTATTATCAGGTGTGAATAGATACTTGTGTACTTTTATCATGAATCAATATTCAAAAATATCTTCGTACCAAGATAACCCCTCCCTAATCCACTTCCTGAATATTGACAGGTTTAGGAAGGGCATTACTATCTTTTTACCTATAGGTTATCATTTCTTGGGGTACTGACCCTTGTAAAGTTATCAATTATAATATGTCCCTTTAATAAAAATCTAATTCATCCTACAATATCAAAGAGGTAAACATTACTAGAAAAGGCAGACTAAAATATTGTAGGCCTTTCACATATTTGATCTTTTTTTCAAATAAATACTACCGGTATTTATAAAAGTGGGTAATTCCACTCATAAACTATACTTTTAACTTAACCACATTAAAAGTATGAAATTAGCTTATTGAAATAGAAATAAACGCACAGCTGTAAATATTGTATTTATTTAATTTTTATTATCAAATCCATATCACATGTGGAACTCAGTATAATCAGAAATTATTTGAACAATCATGAAATCCTTTGATCAGTTTTTAAGAGTTATTCGGATGTTGTAAATTGATAAATATTTTCTAGAGGAGGGTAATGCTACTGCATAAGATTTAAACATGTATATGAGGGTGTTACATAATGACTTTTCCCTGCAAGTTCAATAATTTTATCATACAAGATGCAAAAAGTACATTTTTGCAATAGAAATACAAAACATACCTTATATGTATGATGTCCAACAGAAGTGTGAATTTTGTATCCTGGTCACACAGTGGACATAGTAAACATCCTGTTAGTCAGTTTCTGTATCTTATCCTCAGAAATCAGAATTAATCTTATTTACTTTATAAATGTACTGGGACAATAAGTCAGTTTCTATACCTTATCCTTAGAATAAATCTTATTTACTATGTCCAAATTATTTCTACCCTAACAAATACAAGCCATAAATCTATTGCTATCTTTCTGGGTATGATCAATTAATTAGACATCAAAGAGATTTATTGCACTGTACACAAAAAGGTGTTAATTGGTAACACCTACATCTATAACTGGTCAAGCTAATAACATTAACAGAGATATATCACTTAGTTATTATCAAAGAAAACTAGAATTTTACAAACCTTTACAAATTAAATTAGTAAAATGTAAGTTTCAGTCCCACAATCCAGTAGTTTTCTTCAAAGTAAACATTTAGCCCAACCCTGAGGAAAAACACACAGGACTATTGCAAAGAAAATTAAACTGATTTTAGGTGGCTAGCCAATCTATACTCATTGACCTGACCACATTATTTACAGAATTGATCATTTCCAAGGTGTAACAATTGCAATGAGAAAGGTGTTGCAGGTGAGAGATCAAACAAATGTTAGACCGGCAGGTGAAAATTTAATACCCCTGTTGTTTTACTGTGTCTAATTAAATTTCACACAAATGTTTAGTACAATTTACTGTTGTTTTATGTATAAACATGGAGACGCTGGAGGTGTGACCAACCCAACCTGTGACTTCAGGAATAATTAAAATTTTAAGCAACCACAGATTGTACACCAAAATACATAGGGTCGACTCAATGTGTCCCTACCTGACTTTCTTGACCAATCAAATGCAGTGATGTCGTGACTGATTCATTGTTTGCTTCTATATCAACAACTGACAGTTCCTTTGTAAAATGATAACAAAATGTTACATTGTGTATGAAAGTACACAATATTGTGTCTGTTCCATTCAACATTTGATGACAATGTGTTTTCTTTAACACAGAAGCTGACAAAAGATATATACGTCACAAGCTGACAGTGGGGACAGATTTATTGAATCGGTTCTAATATTCAAAAAATATCCAAACAGTCCACAACAGTACTTGCAATTCAACATAAATATTCATTGGTCTCCAATGAACACATGTGTAGTCTTCACAATATATATGGAAGAATTTCTGAATTAGCTATTACATGACTAAGTCCAATAATAGCTCCAAAAAGTAGATAATTATAAGTGCACATCAGCAACATGACACAACATATGTATATATTGAAGAAGTTCTGCAAATTTAATTTGATAGTACAAAATGGTTCAAGAGTAGACACAGCAAGTCAGCACAGCCACAAAAATTTCTACAATAATGATGAATCATGATATGGCATTCAAATCTGGAGAGAAATGCAAAGGTGCACTAGGGAACACATGTGTTGCCTGTTACAGATAAAATGAAGATGAACAACATTTTAGTATAAATTGTCCTTTGTGCATGGAATTAAGGAAAAATAAGTATATTCACAAACATAGAAAAAGATATAAACTTCATTAGTAAAATACTAAACCCAAATCATACAAAAGATGCAAAAGAGATTTGTTCTTTCTTGAAACATAAATAAAGCTCGAGTCTGTGTCACCAAGGGGTAGATGTAGATAAACTGTTACAAATGCATCAGGCATACAATGAGCAAATATTAATTGTATATCACGTATATGTGGGATATGTGTATTGTATGGATTACTCTATTTTCTGTACTATATTAAACAAGAGAAGGTGCAGTCGGAAACAGCAGCTAATCCCCTCGTCCGGTTGTTGAATGTTTGTCTAGTATTAAAAGCACTCCACAAAATGACTTGTTACCTAAATCTGAGCCATTCATGCAAGAAATGTAGTGACCTTACTTCAACCAAGAGCATAAAACCAATAGCATATTCATCTACTGATGAAAGATTAATCTTCTACAAGTTGTAGTATCTTAAGATAAAGACTGTTACACAAACCTTAACCTAATCTGGAGCTTTGTAACTTTACAAGAAGCATCTACATACAAAATATTAATCCTCTACGAGTTGTAGTATCTCCTATCTGGACTCCTACAAAAACTTTAACCTAAGTCACTCATGCATGAAAAGTAGGTCAAAGTGACCTAATTTCTATCTGGAGCTCTTAACTTTAAAAGATGCATCTATGTACAAAATATTATTCTTCTAAGAGTTGTAGTATCCCAGATCTGGACTCTTACAAAAACTTTAACATAAGTCATTCATGCATGAAATGTAGGTCAAAGTGACCTAATTTTTATCTGGAGCTTTGTAACTTTACAAGGCACATCTACATACAAAATATTATTCCTTTACCAGTTGTAGTATCCCAGATCTGGACTCTTACAAAAACTTTAACCTAAGTCACTCATGCATGAAATGTAGGTCAGTCACCTAATTTTTATCTGGAGCTTCATAACTTTACAAGACGCATCTACATACAAAGTATTATTCCTCTAAGAGTTGTAGTATCCCAGATATGGACTCTTACAAAAACTTTAACTAAGTCACTCATGCATGAAATGTAGGTCAAAGTGACCTAATTTTTATCTGGAGCTTCGTAACTTTACAAGACGCATCTACATACAAAGTATTATTCCTCTAAGAGTTGTAGTATCCCAGATATGGACTCTTACAAAAACTTTAACCCGAGTCACTCATGCATGAAATGTAGGTCAAATCCACCTATTCTATATATCAACCTCAAGTACTATTCATGATGCATCCATGGACAAAACCTTGTCCATCTATGACTTGTTTTCAAAAGACATATGGTCTTAAGTTTGAACTGACGGACAAACAGACGAACGGGAAAAATGCTATATCCCCTATATAAGAAACAAAGGGCATAGTCAACATATGCGCTGCTCACTGAATCATGCCTGCAAGTTTTGTTGAAAATTACCGAGAATTTTAGGAAGAACTGTAAATAACCCTGACTGATGGAGGGACAGACAGATGGAAAGAGGGACAAGGGTAATAAATCTATATGAAAAAGAAAGAAAACAAATTAAAATAGTTATCTTTTACTCACCATAACAGATTTCTTAAGAAAGATTTCATTTTAACATATCCATATGCATCTTCATTACATGAACACCTTCCAAAGTTATTACAAATCTTTTTACGTACATAACAGAATTTCCTCTACACCTGAACTATCAACAACACATATACACAAATGTATTTAAGAATAGACTGCAACTATCCAATTATATCCACTATTAACTTTCAATTTTACAATTTTCTTGGGTTTTGTTCAGTAAAATGAATATTTATATAGGGATTGTTGGCCTTTCCCTTGTTTGGTACATTTATTATTGACAGAACATAAAAGACTACAAGGCCAATTGACGGGATATAAAAGAAATAAACATCTCTATTAGAAATTAAATTTCCTCAGTGTCTTGTGACAAACCATGAAATATTGAAAATTAAAATGGAAATAATCTATTGAAAATCACAGTGATTATATCGAACTTGACAACTAACTTTTACTTATTATGTTGTATAATTTCCATAAAATCAACCACATTTACCTCATCTTGAACCAAATTTTAGTACAAATAAGAAAATATAAGTACAAAAAGTCTACAATAGAGTGAATTTATTGGTTCCATTGTTGAAATTACTACATCTCAGGAATAATGTACAGTAACAACAGAAAGGACTAAATTTGCATTTGCTTTTGCAAGTTTAACTGCGATATTGCCAGTTGTTTCTAGTTTAAAATACAACGTTGCTTGAGTGTCTGAAAGATGTGACTATGACAAATGATCAAATATTAGAATACAGTCTCATCTAATTATGCAAAAGTCAAGATTATTGAGTAGATATACAGATTATGTCACCTATGTAATTCGGCACTAAACATTACTTATTTATATCTATACTGATTCAAAATGGTTGCTAATGGATCAGACAGTCAGCCCAACATTACAATTATCATTGTATTTTTGAAATAGGATAAAAGGGTATTTTTTCTGATATGATCTGTTTGAGCAAAATAAGATGTCTTGTTTGAAAATCCCATATATATATGCCTTTTTGGCTGAAATGGAAAAAAAAATAGTTGCCATTTGTGCAAGATACACTGCAGGGGCAATGGCATCTCATTTTAGTGCTCAAACAATTCTCAGTGAGAAATAATATCTTTGCCTGATTGAATTCACAATCTGTTGACATTGAGAAGCATGACAAGTTAAAGCATGCTGAACTGATTCCCAATTACAATGTAGTCTTCCAAAATCTGAATTCTTTTATTTTAGCCCAAGTAAAAGATTTGAACACAACATGGACAATAGCATGCATTAATAAACTGTGGACACAGGATATGTCTCGCCGGCCCCTTGCATCACTTAAATTTTAACATCGATTAACTGCAGCAGCCATAAAAAATCAAACGTAATTCTTCATCTGTGACAGTGTTAACAATTTCTTTTCAAAAAATGATGTGATCTCTCATGCATGACTGAGGGGCCAGGGCCGCAATATGGGCATGAAGTGTGTATGTACTCCTCAAGAAGCAACTGCATGTCAAACATCAAGTGGCCAGGACTATGGGTATAGGCTGTAAAAACTTGCTTGCTAAAAACTTACAGTGATAGTTCATGCATGACTAAGGGGCCAGGGCAACCATCTGGGTGTGGAACTGGTATGTACTCCTCAAGACGCAACTGCATGTCAAATATCAAGTGCCAAAGACTACTGGTATGGGTCGTACAAACTGCTTGCTAAAAACTTAAATTGATCATACATGCATGACTAAGGGAACAGGGCCACCATCTAGACATGGAATCGGTCTGTACTCCCTAAGACACAAATGCATGTCAAATATCAAGTGCCTAGGACTGCTGGTATAGGCTGTACAAACTGCTTGCTAAAAACTTAAATTGATCATACATGCACGACTAAGGGCAACCATCTGGGCGTGGAATCAGTATGTACTCCTAAGACACAACTGCATGTCAAATATCAAGTGCCTAGGACTACTGGTATAGGCTGTACAAACTGCTGGCTAAAAATAAAAAGTGATTATTCATGAGTGACTAAGGGGCCAGGGCCACCATGATCTGGGCATGGAATCAGAATGTACTGCCCATGATGCAACTGCATGTCAAATATCAAGTGCCCAGTACTACTTTTACAGGCTGTACAAACTGCTTGCTAAAAACTTCAAGTGATCATTCATGCATGACTAAGGGACCAGGGCCATGACTAAGTAGGGATTTGAGTTGTACCCTTTAACGCAACTGCACATCAAATACTATGGACCTACAATTAACATAAGCTTGTTAATTCACAATAGTTTGCAATTTTTGACGCCACCACAGACGCTGCTGGAAACGCTATCCCAAAGTCTCACTTCCGTGACTTTTTATCGTGGGCAAGACAAAAAGTACATAGTGTCAAGAAGGACAACAGTATACAATTCTTGTAAGGTACTATGCATAATAGCATATTTAAACCAATTTGGCAGCAGAAACAGACATTTACCAATAAATCATTCACTAGGTTAGTAGCTTGTACCTATAGGACTAAAATAAATGAAATTTTTACCATCTGATTTAAGAAAGCCATTAAAATCGTCAAAGATATTAAGTCAACTAATCCTTTTGATGTAACTAACAAAACAACTTGAACAAAAGGGAAATATTTATGTCAACAGGACATGGAGAACAATAAATTATTTTAATTCTTAAAAGCTTAACAAGATGAAGGTCAGATCATTTATGAAGTGCACTTCAATTTCAAGTACTTTCTGATGCTAGCAAATTTTCATTGATCAAAACAAGTTATGATGTATAGTTTTGTGTTTTTAACTTTTCCTGGTACAAGATAAAATTTCCTACTGAAAAAACAGCTAATTAGTAGTGAAATTACATCAGACACAAGTACCAATGAGTACCATACTAAGTACTTATATGTACCTGCATAGATTTGTGGAGAAATTAGAGACCTGTTTGGTACAAACACTTAAAACAGTACAGGCATATGTTTGACACTTTTATATTCATAATGTTTTTTGATATTAGGCACCAAGTGCATAAGCAAAAATAACATGTTAATTATTTTTGTGGCTTGAGAAAGGACATGTACAGTAATGAAATGTGTGTTGTAAGCAAACTGTATTAATGTTACATTTGGTCTCCCTTAGTCAAGAAACCAATACTGCATTGCTAACTGTGTTTACATTACTTTTGCTGGCATGAATCTGTCATTTGTAGAGAAATTGATTTTAACAAAGTCAACAAAGGACACATGAAACAGTTATTCATAGAATAGGACCTCACAAACCAGATACAATGCCTGATATAACTTATCAGTACCAAGCCATGAGACAAAATATCAAATCATTCCCACAGTCTTGGACAAAAATCTGACTCGTAATAAACTAGAGGCTCCCTGGAGCCTATATCGCTCACCTGGCTTTCAGTTGCCACAATCAAGCTAACATTGTAAATTATATAGTTGAACTTCAGTCTCTCAAACTTTGGTAGAGCAAACACCACCATCAACTTGGACTCTATTTTAAGGCTGATCATATTTTACTGTACTTCTTTATTGGGCTTTTTTGACAAAAATTGTCTTGCTAAGGACCACTTTCGACACCAGTTTTGAAGCCGAGACATCATTTGGTAAATGGCAGTCAACAACAATTTTTAACACCATATCTTTAAGTTATGACATCAATATCTATTTGTAAACTAAATTTCATTGAAATTGGAAAATGTTAAATTTTCCAGCCTTTTTGGCGACCATTTTGAAAATTTTCAACACCGCTTTTGCAGTAGCGATATCAATATCCACTTGGAAACCAAATTTCATTGAGATCAAACAATGTTGAATTCCCCCCTTTTTTTGGCAGCCATTTTGAAAATGGCGGTCAACGAACAATTTTTAACATGCTACATCAATACCTTTTTGGAAACCAAATTTCATTGAAATCGGACAATGTTGAATTTACCTGCCTTTTTGGCCGCCATTATGACTAGAGGCTCAGACACTGAGCCTGTATCGCTCACCTTACAAAATCCTGAAGCAGGGTTTTCGATGTTCTGCATGGTGACCATGTTTTTTATCTGAATTCAGGTTTTTCGATGTTCTGCATGGTGGCCATGTTTTTTATCTGAATTTCCCATTGGGCCAAAATAAACTATGTTCTGTGCTGGCGGTCATATTTTTAAAAAATTTTTTGAAAATTCCGTGAAAAAAGGGCAATAACTCCTACAAGGGTTCTGTGCTGGCGGTCACATTTTTAATTGGATCAGAACGAAATGAGCAATCATTGTTCAGGATCTTTAGTACATAATTCCTGTAAAGTTTGATTGAATTTGCTTCAGCAGTTTCAGAGGAGAAGAAGAAAATGTGAATTTCCCCATAGGGTCTTATGTTAAACCTAAGTTCCGCGCTGGCGGCCATGTTTTTTATCGGATCGGAACGAAATTTCATTGAAATCGGACAATGTTGAATTTACCCGCCTTTTTGGCAACCATTTTGAAAATGGTGGTCAACGAACAATTTTCAACGCCGGTTTTGAAGTCGCAACACTAATATCTATTTGGAAACCAAATTTCATTGAAATCGGAAAATGTTGAATTTTCCCGCCTTTTTTGGCGGCCATTTTGAAAATGGCGGTCAACCAATAATTTTCAACATCAGTTTTGAAGTCGCCACAGCATCGCAAACATTTTATCAATTTACACTTAACCTTCATCTTCTATAGTTTTGGAAATAAAAGATAAAAAATAAGAAAATTTTGAAAATTCCGTGAAAAAAGGGCAATAACTCCTACAAGGGTTTTTGAATTATCTTCAAAATTTCAGGGTGGGTAGATCTTGACATGCTGAACATTTTTGCAATTTCAAGTTGACTTCTATCTCTTATAGTTTTCTGATAAAAAATTAATAGAGTTAAAATTTTGCAAATTTTACAGAAAAAGGGCAATAACTCCAAGACTAGTTTTCGCATTTTCTCCGAAATTGCAGGGCAGGTAGATCTTGCTATGCTGATCACTTTTACTCCGTCAGATTTTTTTATATCTGTAACAGTTTTTCAGTTATTTGCAAAAAACAGCAATTTATCCCTATGTTCTATTTTTAGTAATGGCAGCCATGTTGTTTGGTCTTCGGACTAATCGAACACAATTATAAACTGCATACCCTGGTGATGCTTCAGGACAAGTTTGGTTACGATTGGCTCAGCAGTTTCAGAGGAGAAGATTTTTGAAATTGTTGACGGACGACAGACAGACGGACGGCGGATGCAAAGTGATGGCAAAAGCTCACATGGCCTTTTAGGCCAGGTGAGCTAAAAACAGTAATGGTGCATTACATGATACCCTGCCACGTTTCACAAAATTTCTAAGTAAAAAGGGGCATAACTCCAGAACTATGTGTACCACTGAACCCTAAATTACACTTGGCCTTTGTTCTGTGGTAAACAACTTGCATACCAAGTTTGAAGACAGTATGTTATTTCATTCACAATTTATGAGTATGAAACCATAAAATTTGCAAAACTTCAAAGTTTCAAGAGGCATAATAACTCTAGAATCCCTTTGACCTCTGAACCCAAAATTGAACTTGACCTGAGTTTGTAGTAAACAACTTACATACCAATTCTGAAGACCTTGTGTTATTTCGTCCACAAGTTATCAGTCTGAAACCCTAAGATTCACAAAATTTCAAAGTTTCAAGGGGCATAACTCCAGAACCCCTTGGACCTCTGCACCAAAACTTGAACTTGACCTGAGTTTTGTAGTAAACAATTAACATACCAAGTTTGAAGACCTTGTTTTATTTCATTCACAAATTATCAGTCGGAAAGCTTCCGGGGAGGGACAGACAGACGGAAGGACAGACAGACACACGACTGAGGGTATCACATAAAACCTTGCCACTTCGAGTGGCGGGGTATAAAAATCACATAATTGGCAAACAGGAAGTGGTTGTCTTACCAACCAAAAAACTGCTTCCACTCCACAACTTATCATTTCTAAGCTTCAGACCAAATTTCAAATCCTTCAAACTGATACAAGCCTATTCAGAGATTTGACTCAAGAGTTGTTGACGGACAGGTGGATCGACAAACAAAATGAAAACATCAAAGCACTCACATCTTGATGCAGGGCCTAATGAACCTCTGCAGATAAAAATATATTTCTTTTGATGATATTGGTCACATTTTAGTGTGAATATCAGACAAAATTTTACCAGGATCTTCTTCATTTACTTTAATTAAAAACAAAAAAGTACAAAAATTTCCTACCTCTCATCACAAGAGAAAGGACTCCATAATATAAAAGCCATGATAGTCCTGTGTGATTAAAGTGATGACAGGTGTTAACATATAGGATACATCATATCAGTTTACACCTCTAGTCTGTTTCATGATACAAGGGATGTTACTCTTCCACAAAATCAATAATCACGTTATTGCAATAGGTTCTCCTTACCGAATACAACATTTTCATTTATCTGGTAAGTGACCTTTTCTTTGGCATCTAATTTAGAGAATGTCCCCCACATAAATGCAACCAAAATTTTTGTAGTAAAAAGTCAACTTTAAAATACAATATCAGAAACACTTATTTTTCCCTCACCCTTTCATCTTCAAATGAAAGAGCAGGCTGCTGCCCTCTCATGTTATGGTTCTACCATGCACCATGATTAATTCAATATATCCAAAACTTTGTCAAAATGATTTCAATGATTGCAATTTTATTTTTTATTTGTAAGTTGCAAGTTCACTGCTTGTTGCAACATGATTAATTTTTTTGTTAATTTGAATTTAACAAAAAAATTGATTCAATTCATGCAAAATAAGATATATATACCGTACCTCATTTCTGGTACCAATAAATATTTTTTTACTACTTTCTTCCCATCAAAATCATTTTCTTCCGTAAACACAGGATTACACTCTATCAGTATCACTTCTGGAATATTTTGAAAATGTGAATTCACATCTGGACCCATTTCATTTACGATGCCATTTTCATTGTAATCCCAAGCGCTATCATTATCATAAAGTTCATCCTGACTTTCTCCGTAATAACCACTCTTATGTTTGTCTTTAAGAAAGGATTCTGGACGTCCACATAGACACTGTACAATTAGACTCCGCACCCAACTAAGGGCCATAACTTTATTTAAGACAAGAATGCATTTTGATTTTCACATATTCTCATTTTCAAATGAGAAAATGACACAATGTCAATAATTCAGAATTGGTATACTAAAATAAAACCTTTGATCAGCTGATTACTTATAAATTATAAAACAAATGAAGAATTGATTTTTCCACAAAAGATTTGATATTCATAACTATCACCATACTGAATAATATTTGTTTAGCATCAATGTCAGCTCTCTTGAACTCTGTCCAAAAATAAAATCCACATAAATTCCATGGAATTCATCACTTTCTCAACAATTATGTATTAAGACAATGCTATGTCAACAAATAAACAAAACAGCTGTTTCTGATGTAAGGTGTACTGTAGACTGTAGATTACACCATCATTAATACTAAATGACCACAGCATCTCAGCAGGTAATCCAGGTGTAATGGCCCAGGTAAGTACTTGTTGATTTAGTATCAAATCGTAAATTTTTTATGTCTCAAACTGCGTCAACATTACCATAAGTCTGCACAAAACCAAGACAGGATATCTCAGCTTTAATTTTGTGATTTATGAAATTACACAAGAACATTTGTCAGGTACATGATTGTTTTTGTCGCACTAAAAACAGGTGAGAGAAAAGGTGAACAACATCTGAGCTGAAAATTGTGTATTCAAAAAAAAACATGCAAGTCATGTATATTTTAACTACTAGTCCATGACCGTATTCTGATTTCAAATACACTTTAAGTTTATAAACCACAAACATAAATTATTCATAGAATAATTATATGGATTTTCTGCCCGCAACAGTAGGTATTATTTGAACTGGTCTTTGGAACAATTCAACAAACTGCATTAATAATTTTATGAATGAACATTGTGTATGGAGATCTAGTGTACTATATTCTGTACAATATATTGCCCTCCCTTAAATACCAGTAACCATCTTCCTAAAAACCAATTTTTTTTTGTCTGTGATATGAACTTGTTTAGGCGGGACAGACTCATAGTTAACAGAACAATTAGGGCTTATGTACCCCATGAGTACAAAATGTTAGGACAAATTTTACTTCGGGGGACCCTAGCTGCTCTAGTTGATAACCTAATGTAAGCAAAAGTACACCAACTCAAAACCCATCTCAAACCATAACCCATAACATTAACAATAATCAAAACCCAAACCTACAGTGGTAAATGTGAAAATCACCACCCTAAAGCAGTGGGTCCCTTAGAGAATTATGCCAAATGTTAAACCACACCCAACCTGCTGAAATCAACTGAGTTAAATACCACTTTTTATTTATTAAAACTCGGATGCAAGTGTAATTGATTCTGCTTTGAGTGGTACTCATTTTTCTATTACATTGTCTAATTTCCATTTCTCCATACCTAAATATAAGCATTGATCACCTGAGTTCACTAAATACCGATGAAAACAACAAAGTACAATCAATCAGAATGAATGTCATAAAATTTTGACTTAAATACCACGTCCACCTCAGAAAGTCAACTGTTTTCGATAGATGAAGATTTGATCAATGGGGTTTAATGGAAATTTTAAATCAGTCTTCTTGAAGGAAACTTGCACTTAGACATTGGTCACTGAAATTGTAATAATGTCCCCCTTCCTCCTGTGTAAATAAAAGGTCCAGACTAAGATAATTCTCAAACAATATGCATGATATAGGTATCAATGACTCATCTTCAAGGAACTGTTATACCAGTAGTACATAAGGCCAATTAAATTTTTATCCCCTCCTGCTCCTAGAAAAAAGGCCCGCCCTAGATTTTTTTATTTTTCAAACATCTGCTGCATATAAATTCTGGCATTTTAATTCAAGTCCACAACCGATATACATTTCCAGTTACATACACATAGCCATTACCGGTAGTTGGCAAAAATGATCTTATGCGTTGCAGGCCTAACTGAAAAGAAAAACGGGTTTGCTTTGAATTTCAATGATTCAAATACAATACTTGACACCTACAATGACCTTGCATCGGGTGTTATAGATGATAAAACACCAGTGACTGAGCTGCATTATCGTTCCTTGGACAGGTTGGGAACACTCTCCCAACCCAGATATTGTATCCAAAACAGAAAGAACAACTGACAAGATTTATAAGAAAAATAATTTCCACCCACCTGCCTTTTCACAGGGTTGGAAGAAAATCTACTAATTAATTGGCCTAAGGCTGACGAATATACTAGGGATGTGAAAAAAAAATCATTTAATTCCAATAAGAATTTCTATGACAAATGAGGACTGAAATAATATGTTTCAGTGTAAATATGAAGAGTAAGGTCATAGTAAGACAAACGATAAAATTAACTTCAGTTTGTGGTTAAAGGGGAGTAACTCTAACTCATAAGAAACCACTGAACTACAGATATTTGGCAGAATAACCATTAAGTAATTACTATGACGTAAGAAAGTGGCATGAACAAACGACAAAATCCCCCAGGACTTAAGGCAAAAAAACGTGATGTTTTAGCAAGCTCCAAATCAAAATTTTCCAGCAATTAAAATAAGAAAGTCAAAATGACATATACATGACACACTAAAAGTTACGTGTTACCCAAAAGAATTCTTTGGCTTTGCAGAAGTTTTAAATCTTTATTTTATAAATAAGCAAGTATTTTTCAACGGCATTTTACAAGCATTTTACAAGCATACTAAATAACAGGAACTTTACAAAGACCAAATTACATGTGAATTTTGTCCATCAAATATTATCTGATTCTTGTTCCAGACACATTCATGTCTCTACAAGATATACAAAACATATAACGAATGAAAACAACTTATTTCCTTTACCTTGGGGTTACATTGATATAAAAACTTGTATATTAACCATCATAATTTGTTTGGAAACATGTTATATACCACATGAAAGGTCGGTTATTGTGTTGACCTCAAACAGCTTTTACATGTTGTCTCTTTCATGAAATAAACAAACATGTTTATATCATATGATGCTTCGTGAAATTTTCTTTTTTTTTCTAATGTACAACAAGTTTTATATAGGAGTGTGATGTTCGAGAATTTTTGTGTCTGTAAGTAAGACACATACATGGAGCTACTGAATCAGGCCAATTGAGCTGGGTTTAACAATTCATATTTGCTGTAAAATGTACAAAAATACAAATCCTTATTAATTATATGCACATCTTTGATATATGCACAAATAATTTGCAAACTTAACTTCCTAGCACAAAAAATGACAAAAAGAACAGACACGGGTAAAACCATATGCCCCCTTTCAGATGTAGGGACATAAAAATGTACTAAAGAGTCAAATGCTAGAACTCAACTTAAATTGCACAAGGCAACTGCAAGATCATATCATCTTCAGACAAAAAAATGTAAACGTTATCTAAATCTATCATTTTATTTACAAATTTACAAAAGCAAAGCAAAAGGTATGCAGTTATAAATGCACCTAAATAATCCTTTAATCTTCTTACTGCATATCGGATACACCCTTCTCTTGTATGTCAATCAAAATGGCTTGTCAATATATAGTGTGGTAGGTCTTTTACTGATCATACATGTCCTAAGCAAAACCATAGGACAAAGTGACATAAAACTATTTGTAATGGGGAATATTGATACAGTCTTTATTGTGGAAAATATGTCAAGTGTGAGGAGTACCAAGATACCTGACCTAAATAGGAACAATTTTATACAAACTCCATGCCAAACATAACAATATATATAGCTAATATTTCTGATTGTAGTACGAAATCCTAATTGGACCAATACACACAATATAATAATTAAAGAAAAAAAATAATTAGAGAAAAAACAAACAAAACATCATACTCTGGGCATTTGTTTTTGTTTTAGCTAATAGTGATCGACTGTGAAAATACCAAGATTAAGTACAATGTCTGCAATTTGCAATGGATAGCTAACAAGAGGCTCTCAAGAGCCTGTATCGCTCACCTGGACCATGGCTGCCATAGATAAAAGGCATTTCCAATAGGAAAAACCCAAAATAACATTTAGCAGAACCATTTTTTTTTTCTAAAATTACAGTATTCTTGTTTGGTTTCCATGGCAACCGAAAGATCCACCATCCATTACAACCCATAACAGAACACCATTCAAAAAACATCTGGACAGGGGTTCCCCTTATAATTAAAGTAATACATAGTGCTGAAATTAAAACATGCAGACCACTTTTCAAATAAAAATTCAAAAATTTGGGCAGAGGTTCCCCTTAAAATCAATAGGGCCAATGTAAAAACTATGTTCCAGATTGGGGCCATCTTGAATGAGGTACGGACCTACCAGATACATTTTTTGGATGGGACCACCTAAGGACCATTGTGGCTTAGATCGGTTCTAATTGGACTAGTAGTTTCTGAGAAGA
>MJUU01037432.1:0-10608 GCA_002080025.1 Modiolus philippinarum | reverse complement strand
TTCGATTGAGAATAGATTGCACTTTCTCAGAACAAAATGCACAATGTTTAATGTAATCTTTTTAGTGTAACCTAGATTACACAACGCTATCAAAAATCTTCTTTTTTTTGCTAATGAACCATTACAGTTGGGATTTAATTGGTAACATTGACATGCTCTTTATGTGAAAGTACTATTTTATTTATACATGAAATACCTAAATTTGTTTAAAATCAAGTTCATATATGCTAAAAATTTTGAAGTGTTGACTTAGAAAACCAAGTTGAGACTTGTGAAATTGGCAATTTTGAAATGCGTGCATAAAGATTTTTTTTTTTTTTTGAATGAGGGTTCTTTACCTTTTAAAAACGCATTTCCAAAAAAACTAAAGAATTAACTCGGGGATTCGCATCAAAAGTTTAAAAATTAACTCGGGGGATTTGCTTCATTTTTAGCTTACCCAAAGGGTCAGTGTGAGCTATTGGCATTACTTGGCGTCCGTCGTCGTTCGTCGTCCGTCCGTGAACTTTTTACATTTTGACTACCTTCTCAGAAACCACTGGACCAATTTGAACCAAACGTTCCAGGAATTAAGTCCTTTACTTAGTTTCCCAAGTGATGGGTTGCAATAAGGCCCACCTAAAATTTTCATATAATAGGTTTCAATGTAACCTACTATATATGTAGTTTAAGATTGTACAATAAAATATCAAAACGCGCATATGCAGGTCACGTGATCACGTGACTTTAGTAGTTCTCATGTCAAAAGAATAGAGTATGAATAGAATAAAGATTGCCATATTGCCAAAACAACAATGAACCTCATTTTGATATTTAAATAATATGCAAATGGTGCTATTCTATCCATGATATAATTCTTTTGTTAATCAATATCTTTTTTGAAAGGAAATAATACAGTTAAACACAGATTACTCTTTGTGAGAAAACTCTATGCAAAAACTTCATTTTTGGATGTAAATGGAGTACTATGCAATCTAATTTTTTGATATTGTTTGGACATTACTGGAAATTTGTGCTCGTCCGACAATTTTTCATATACTTAAACATATATTTTTCATATTTGAAGCAAGATATCACGTTAGTGGACTTAAATAAAATGATTTTGTCGACTTTGTCCGCTTGATTGGTATAAGCATAGGTTTTACCCTTAAAATATTGTTTTGATTTTTGAAATTTTTGCCTCGAATTCAAACACTGAGACATGGATTGTTGCAATGTGGATATTTTGCGCTTTACTTGGTGTAATAAAAGAATATGTAGAAAAAAGAAGGGAAACGAGGAATGTGTCAAAGAGACAATGAACCAAAGGGGAGTAATAACACCTCAAAGCCAAAATAAGATCTTCAATGAACGGTGAGAAAACCCCACACCCAACGGTAGGTCGGAGTCGGCCCCTGAATTAAGAGTAATCAAGTTCAGCGAAATAAACATCATCCTAGACTCCTGTAGACATAAAGTAAAGTAACTAGAAAAAAGACAAGACACACAAAGGCACAATAAATTTCCTGACTTAGGACAGGCGCAAACCCACTGCGGCGGGGTTAAACTAGGTTTATTGTGCCCAAACCTTCCCCCTACAACCAATGTGATAAATAAAAAAAAACAATCGTAACAACAGTAAAATTCAGTTGCCAACAGGACTGAGTCAATTGTGAAAAATGAAACTGAAAGAACTAATATACGGACATAAACAGGAAATCACAAGAGACTACTAGCAGTTAACTGACATGCCAGCTCCAGACCCATTACCAACTGACAGAGTAAGTTATGTACCCCAGTATACAGCTTCCACCAATATCCCTTCCTGTGAGGAGTTTAGGATAATGATTTCATGCATATACCGGAATACATAACCCGTGTCCATGCAATACAGATTTTAGAAATTTAGAATGTGTTTAGTTAAAATGCAAAGACCCTATCAAAAAAAACAATGTTAATACCAAAGAAGGCCATACGTAATGACTTGACGACAATACCGTAATTATGAATTAGACGATGTAAAGGTTTTATAAGTTTGTTGGGCGAGTTTATAAGTATTTTTTTACTCTTATGTAAAACATTACCGTAAAATAAGGGATGTGAAACACCAGCCTTGATTAGATGTTTACAGGTTATATTGTATTTATGAACTAAGTCTTTATATTGATGATAAAATTTAGTAAAGGTTTTAACTAGTTTGTGATAACGAAAACCCTGATGTAATAATTTTTCAGTTATGAAAAGATTCCGTTCATTAAAATCGCAAACTCTATTACATACTCGAGCAAATCGAACAAGTTGAAATATGTAAACACCATATGATGGCGCTTATGGAACTTCGCCATCCAGAAATGGATAAATAACTATGGGAAAAGAAAAATCGTCCCTTTTATCATAAATTTTAGTATTTAATTTACCATTCGTTATATCAAAATTGATGTCTAAGAACGGACAATGATGATTATCAGAATTGGCTTTATTCAAAGAAAGTTCTTTAGGGTAGATATCCTAATAATACGTATTGAAGTCGTCATTATTTAAAGTTAAAATATCATCCAAATATCGGAAAGTGTTGTTAAACTTTTCAATTAAATGTTGTTAAGATGGGTCTTTGATGATGTTGGTCATAAACTGAGATTCGTAGCAGTACAAAGAGAGCTCCGCTATAAGGGGTGCACAATTGGTACCATAGGAATTCCTATGATCTGGCGATAAATACAGTTACCGAAGCGAATGAAAATCAAAACTTTCAAGGGATTCAAAAGGGGCATTATAAGCATTCAAATTATCGAGAACTTCCAATGAATTTTTTACACTCCAAAAATGATTGACAACACTGTTTTTATATACTTTGTTACAGAAATTTATAACCAGGTTTTTAATAGCAGTCAAAGTATTAGTGAGTATAATAGAAACTTTAGTTGTAGAACAGTGACTAGATGACAAAATGAATCTAGATTTAGATGGCGTTTTGTGGAGTTTAGGAACCCAGTACATAGTTGGAACTGTTTTACTATCACGTTTAGCCTGTAATTTCACTTTCCGTTAATTGGATTAATTGAAAAGTATGTGAACTGGTAATTTCTTTTTGGAGTACTTCTATATAAAGTTTACGACAAACTATGATGATGTTATTAGCAGCCTTATCAGCTGGGACAAAAACAAATTCCTTTCCAAATTATTGAAGTTTCATTTGGATGCGAGAAACGGTGGGTTTATTTTTGTTGTCATGCGGAAATGTTGTTCAAACTGTTTAATTCGTATATCAACAATTTTCATAATAGCATTAAAGAAAGAATCCAAAGACTATTTGTCAACGTGTTCACGTGTAACCCAATTTTTACAATAAGTCTCAAGTGAGTCGTGGATGGTATTACGACAATCTTTCCAATTAATTTTAGAAGGTGGCCTATATTTTGGACCTTTCTTTAAGAAATTAATAAGCTCTTTGTCATGCAAGATGTTGAGATCTCATGTGATGACATGGGAGCTAGGAGCATACGCGTATTTTGAATTGTTGCAATTTCATGTATTAAATAGTAAGAGGTTTTCTATTTTGTTAAACATCACACTGATTCACACAAAAAGTATACAGAGGAGGATGTCATCGCAATGCTGTAATTCTTAATTGATAACATATTTGTAGAATTTGGAGGACAAGTTTTCCAGAAGACAATAGGGATACCTATGGGGAGTAATTGTGCGCCACTTTTAGCAGATTTGTTTCTTTATTCGTATGAAGCCAGGTTCATACAAGGGCTAGTTCAGAAAAAAGACAATAAGCTAGCCAAATCCTTTAATTTCAGTTTCCGTTATATAGATGATGTTCTTTCATTGAACAATCCTCAATTTAAAGATAACCTTCATCTTATATACCCAAATGAACTCGAAATTAAAGAGACCACTGATACACCATCATCAGCATCATACCTGGACTTATACCTCTACATTGACAACTCTGGACGCCTGAAAACAAAACTTTACGACAAGCGTGATGATTTCGACTTTCCAATAGTAAACTTCCCGTTTTTGAGCAGTAATATTCCCACTTCTCCGGCATATGGCGTGTACATTTCACAACTCATTCGCTATTGCCGTGCCTGTAGTTTGTACAGCGATTTTGTCAACAGAGCGAAATTACTGTCTCAAAAACTTACATATCAAGGGTATGTTCATTCACTGTTGCAATTGTCACTACAGAAGTTTTACGGTCGTCACCATGATTTGACAGACCATTACAATGTTTCTGTTTCACAAATGAGAACAGATATTTTTGGGTAGATCCAGAGTTTGTTTCCGGACTGACTAACACCGACTGTGACAAAACCGGACCTTTCACTGGCAGTGTGACGGATGCTACGCGTGGAGTAGATCATGCTTACCCTTCCGGAGCACCTGATGATACCTCAGTTTTTATAGAGGTTCACACTGCCAGTGCTTTAGTTTTGTGGCGTTCTTGTTCACTTTTGTTTATTTGTTTTGTCTTTGTCATACTGTCTCAATTATTGTTTCTGTGAGTTGCCGTGATGTTGGATTTATGATTTTAGAATTTCCCCTCTCCTTTTCTTGCTTCGGTATTCGTTTGCCGATGTATTATACCAACAAGACCTGTAAAACTAAAGATGCATGTATCTGTTATATTTTAACTGAGAAAGGTGATTGTAAGATTCATATATTCAAACACCATTTTTGTCCAAGTGTTACCTCTATAGGAAAGTTATAGGGGCTCCTGTAATATACTAGACAAAAAAAAAGAAACGTTACACTCTTTCAATATTATTTATTTTAATTTGTACGTATTTTTGACTTTATTCTTTTATAAAATTGTAATATTTATGTTAAAAAGGAAACTATCCAAGCGTTTTCAACATTTTGCAGGCTTATGACATGTTTTATTAGCAACTTCAATTTGGAAGACTGGAAAACGGATGTCACAAAAATCGAATCAAAATGAGCAATACATTTTTGAAATATGCGTTATTTTGCTATCTTACTTTGTAGAGGGTTCAATTTTTGACAAGGTAATGTTTGTGTTTGTAAATTTCTGTTGAAATTAATGTTTTTCAGTTTTTTTGGGTAAAAAAGCACTTTTTGGAATCTAAAAAACTGTGTAAATTAATTTTCATTTTTTGCACGAAACTAAAGCTTTCAGTTAAACAAACAGTCTGTGAAAATTTCCAGTCGTTTCGATTTTTTAAAAAAAGATATGAGACACCGAATTCCAAGTCCATTGGAAATGCACGGGAGTGTAACGTTTCTTTTTTTGCCTAGTATATATCGAGAGGGGAAACTTTTTTTAAGACAAATTCTTCTTAAATGACAGTTATAAAACTGAAGATATAATATATAAAGGTGACATAGGAAACAAACTAAATTGAAAATACAAAGAAATTGGAAAATAGATGATCAAATTTCTTCAGAATATTTTTTGACATACGCACAGATGATGCTTTAAGGCAATTGATTATGCCACGGCTCGTAAATATTGGCTCAAATCCACAAAAACATAATTTTATATCGGGAAAAATAATTAAGGAAAAATAACAAAATAAATATCATCTATTTTTACAACCAGATCCTCTTCACCCTTTTTTTTTTTGCAAATTGCCAGGTTAGAAATAAGCTCATTCAAGGTATGAAATACTAGAAAAAACACATTTACTGAGAATTTTGATGTGTATAAAGCTTTATTGTGCATATAAGAATCACTCAAACTTTGATAAATGACACAAATCACAAAACAGAATATCATAAATACACTGAATTTTCAGCTTAAAAATACATTTTTTTTCAATTTTTTATGTGACTTGCATTTGGAACCAGCTTGGCATTTTGCATGCATAATTCCTATTTAATAAGTAATCTCTTGTAAAATTATTAGCTTGGTTCCGAATGCAGGACAGGGTTAAAATTAAGTCTGAATATACCCCATGTTGACTATTTTTCCACAGGCCCAATATTAATTGCCATGAAGAGGGGTATTAGAAATGAGCTAATTTCGGTGGAATGAAGCAATGTTTCGAAAAAAAATTCTAATAAGGTCAAAAACTACAGATGTTCTGGTGTTGAAAGGTATCAAAGAAATTATGCTTTAACTGAATTTATTTTTTGGCAAATCAGTGGACCAATTTAGGGCCTTAATGCAGCCCATCCTTTTTTCGGATCCAACACAGGGCATAGTTTATCATTGGACGCTATGGCAAAACCATATATTTGCTACTGCCAAACTTTACAGGAATGATATATAGAAGGTCTTCAAATAGATTGCCAAAACTTTTTGATCCGCCAAAAAAACATGGACGCCATCCCAAAACATAGTTTAACATGGTACCTTATTCGATAAGCATTTATTTGCTATCTCCTCTGAAGCTTCTGAAGCAAATTAAAGCAAACTTTACAGGAATGGTGTATGGAAGGTCCTTTACTTAGAAAATCGCATTTTTTCCGATCTGCTAAAAAAACATGGTCGCCATCGCAGAACATAGTTTAACATGGGACCCTATGAGAAAAGCATACGATTGCTTTATCCGCAGAAGCTACTGAAGCAAATTGAACCAAACTTTACATTAATGATATATGGAAGATCCTTTACTTATTTTACCGATTTTTTAAACATGCCTACCAGCGCATAACATGGGTTCACGTTGGACCCTTTGGGAAAAGCATGTATTTGCTATCACCTCTGAAGATACTGAAGAAAACTGAACCAAACATTACACGAATGATGTATGGAAAGTCTTTAACTTAGAATACCGAAATTTTTCCGATCTGCTAAAAACATGGCTGCCAGCGCTGAACATAGTTTAACATGGGACCCTATGGGAAAAGCATACAATTGCGATCTCCTCTGAAGCTACTGAAGCAAATTTAACCAAAATGGAAGGTCCTTTGCTTTTAATAACAAAATTTTCCGATCCACGAAAAACATAGCTACCAGCGCAGTACACGTATAATCCTGTCTGCTGGTCCTAGAATCATGCCTGTTCTAGCCATGACCGTTCTACCTAAGTCTGGTCTAGCCATGACCGTTTTACCTAAGTCTGATCTGGCCATGACCGTTCTATCTAGGTCTGCTCTGGCCATGACTGTTCTTGCCAAGTCTGATCTGGTCATGACCGTTTTTGATAAATCTGCTCTGGTGACGGCCTAGAATTTAAACTGGATATGAAAAATAATTTGTGTTAGAATTTCCTGTTGGTCGAGCCCGAAACCTCTGAAAATAATAATAATAATAATAATAATGATAATAATAGTAATAAATCTATTATATTACGATGTTTTGAGTAATTTTTTATTTCAGATAACGTAATCTAATAATTATTGACATTTTTCCTAGAATTAAATTCACGATTTATTTATTTAATTTTAATAAATTTACGGAAAACTATTGCTATTTAGTTTTCGGGTATGTCTCGAAAAGGGGAATAAGTCTTATTTTTTTTTTAATTTACCTGGATAAACACAGGTAAATATCTATCCGCGAATAGGAGGGTTTTTATTTACCTACCAACGTGACTAGTTGAGAAATCTGGTAGTTGAAGGACTTTCGGAACTCTTTGGTTTTACCATAACATTACAATAGTGAACATATTTCCGAATGGAAATTTCTTAGTTAATTTTCATATGAAGGAATCGAGATAAATGCATGAAACTTCGGAATTAGGATTATGACATCATTGAAATTATCATATTTTTTCGAATTGAAATATCTGGTGAAATAGAATATTTACGACACATTATATTTACATGTGAGGTCAGGTGAAATCCATTTATTTTCAACCACTTAAATCACTTGACTAGACGATAACAAATAACCTGATTGGTTGATCATATTTGATGACGCTATTAAAATCCCTCCTGTAAGAGCACTTGCTGGCAAAATGCAATTTTATATCCGTTTTATTTATTTCATAATTATATTTTCACTTTTAAAATTAAATTTTGTTTTTATACTATAACTAATTTCGAAATTTATTAAATACGTGTATGAATATTTGTCAGGGCTGTGACAAGTGCTGGTATGAGAGCGGTCATCGTAGAGCGGTCATCGCTAGAACAGATCAGCTGAGAGCAGTCATGGCCAGAACAGACTTAATTAGAACGGTCATGGCCAGAACAGACTTAGATAGAACGGTCATGGGTAGAACAGGTCAGAGCAGTCATGGTTCTGACCAGAACGGTCAGGATTCTAGCTATGGCCATGACTAATCAGAGCGATCCGGATTTTAGATACTTAGAGCTGTTCTGGAGCAGACTTGATATCTGTTCTAAGTTAACTTAGAGGAGCTTTTATGACTGCTTCAAGTTAACTTTATGAGAGGGTATGTCTGCATCCCACTGCACATTTAGTTTAACGTTGAACCCTTTGGAAAAGCTTATATTTGCTATCTCCTCTGAAGCTACGGAAGCAAACTTAACAAACTTTAAATGATGTATGCAGGGTCCTTCACATAGATTGCCGAAAATTTTCTAACCCCATAAAAATATGGCCACCATAATAGAACTAAGTTTAACATTGTACCCTTTGGGAACATCTCATTTTCATCTTCTTATCTGATACCACTGAAGCAAATTTTACCAAACTTTACACGAATGATGTACAGAAGGTACTTTACAAAAATTGCTCGTTTCATTTCGATTTGACAAAAAATACGCCTTTAGTGCAGAACACAGTTTAAAATTGGAGCCCGTTATGAGATAGCCATATTTTTCATCTTCTCTGAAACTATTCAAGCAAATTTAACAAAATGTATTAAATGTCCGTTGCAAAAATTACTCATTTCAATAGGAGCAGACAAAAAAACGCGGGTGCTAATAAAGAACATAGCTAAACATTTGACATCATTGGTAGAAAACATCATTTTTGGTCATACATGCCAGAGAAGTATTTTGTCAGGTGAGCGATACAGACTCAGTCTCTGAGCCTTAAGTTATGGTTGCACGATGCTTAGATACTTACTTTAGATATATATCGTTACGAGCTTTGATGGAAATTGACTACCGTCAGACCAAATGAACAATTATTTGACCAAAGTTGTTTAATGTTTATTAAGTATGGCTTGTACAAAACTTCAAATTCACAATTAATTCATAATTGAAAACATTTCTAAGATTGAGTAGGTGCAAATATATAATAATTTTAAAAAATACCAACTTGATGACCTGTTAAATAGCGACATATGATAAATCAATATTAAAATTGAATCAGGTCTTTTTGCATTCGTGAAGTAAAGCAAACCTGTGAGCCTATTTAAAATAAATGCGACTGGTACATTAGGAAAGGTAAAGGTCTACTTTCCGTTAATATTAAAGCGAATGTGCTTAATTCCGTTAACCTAAATTCGAAAAGTTTGTCGCTCTTGTACCTTACTATATATGAAAAAGAAAGGAAATGGGGTAAATGTCAAGGAGACAACATCCCATATCGAGGTCAAAACGACAAAAACAAATCATCTAGGGGTCACCATATGGTCTTCAACACAGTGAGGAACCTCACACCATATAGTAAGCCCTAAATGGCCCCGAAAAGGTAAAAAAGTGAATAAATCAATGGAAACAAATCACATCCAATAACCCAAATATATATAATATATTAGTATTATAATCAGGATTGCGAATAATTATCCTTATCGGTCAAGTTTCTGGACTTATCTCTGCTTTTATAAATGCTATGGTTATAGCCGCCATTTCTTGTGTTTTCAAGAATGGTGAGGGTTTAATCTAAATTTACTGAAAAATAGAATGAAACTAGCTCCCCTTTTTCTGTAGAATTTAGAATTCTTTTTTCTCAGATCGTAAAAAATAATTGTAAATTCCTTGTATTTCTCTTGTCAGTTTTAAAATTCGATATTTGTTAGAAATATCTATTTTCAAAACTAGATGACTTTATGTTAAATTTCGGGTTGGTGATCATAATTTGGGAAAAGAAGCTAGAAGATATCAGAATATATCAAGTGATAACAAAATTTGTAAATACTGTATTCAAATGAAATTGATAATGAATTACATTTTATGTTAAATTGTACCAAAATAAATATGCTTGAAATGACTAATTTTCATCAATAAATCTTTCCAGGTTTTATACAAAATCAGCCACTCAATCAATTAAAACAAATTTTGAATCCAAACTCTCTAAATTGTAAATCTTTAAATCTATTAATTAATTTGATATGGCCTAATCATGCCATTGATATAATTGACATTGATCTCAATTCCTTTTCTCTGCTAATTATGGTAATATGTGTAATACATGGATGCTTATTAACAAACATCCATGAAGAATATTTTTATTAATTGATATTTATTAATTGATTTATATCTCAGCTAATGTTTTATAGTCATATATCTGTTTTCTTTATACTATTGTTCTTTTATCTTTATTAATTTTCATATGATTATCTATTATTATCTTTTTAATCAATGCTTAGTTTAACGAAAATATTTAAGAATAAAAGTATCCTGGTTAACATTGTAAACAGCAATACGAGCAGGATTTAGATGCTAAATGGACATACATATAGTGAATTATACATAAATATATACAATTTGTACTTCCTTATTGGATAGCAGCATTGCAATCCCTACTCTCCCATTTAATAGCAGCATTGCATTTCTTACCCCCCCCCCCCC
>MJUU01037429.1:39265-58899 GCA_002080025.1 Modiolus philippinarum | reverse complement strand
TCCGGCGATGTTATTATCTGCCCTTGCTACTGTATCGTATCCCCTTAAAGAGTTAGAAAAGAAATATTTTTCATTGTTATTTGAAGAAAAGAATTCACCTGGAAATTATTTTGAACAAATTAAAGAAGTTAAAGAAGAAATAAAAAGTTATTATTTAGATAGTTTTAAAGGTAGTCAAATTCGGTCAAAGGTTAAAAATTTAGATAATGCAGAGACACCTAGTAAATATTTTTTTCATAAAGAGGTTCTTAAGGGTAAAAAAACTACTGTTACAGAAATAAGAAATGGTGATACTGTATATACTAAACAATGTGATATTATTAAACAATTTGAAGATTTTTATACTTATTTATATTGTGAAGAAGAAATTGATGATGATATATGTGATTATTTTATTAAAGATTTACCTGTTTTAGATGATATTGATAAAGAAAGTTGTGAATCAGTAATTACTTTAGAAGAAATATATCAATCTGTTAAGCATATGAAGAATGATAAATCCCCCGGCCCTGATGGATTATGTAAAAATTTTTATATGTGCTTTTTTGATATTTTAGGTCCTATGTTATTACAGTTATATACAAATATTTTTGAGGAAAATACTTTATCTGAATCACAAAAGATGACGTATATTAGATTAATTGGTAAAGATAAAAATAAACATTATGATGTAAGGGCTTATCGCCCTATAAGTTTAATGAATTATGACGTTAAGATTTTAAGTAAATTGTTATGTAAAAGAATTAGTTCTGTGTGTGATACCTTAATTGATATAGATCAAACCTGTGCTATTCCAAATAGGAGTGTATTAGATAATGCTCATTTATTAAGAAATGTATACGATTATGTTAATCAGAAAAATTTAGAGTGTAGTTTTATATCATTAGATCAAGAGAAAGCTTTTGATCGTGTTAGTCATAAATTTTTGTTCAGAATATTAGAAAAATATAATTTTGGTCCGAATCTTATTAAGTGGATAAAAATATTGTATACCGATTTGTCATGTTGTTTACTTGTTAATAATTTTATTTCTGCACCTGTTAAAGCAACACGTGCTGTAAAACAAGGCTGTAGCCTTTCACCATTATTGTATGCATTATGTTTAGAACCATTTGCTAGAAAAGTACGTGAAGATAATGATATTGTTGGTGTTCATCTTCCAGGTTCTACTCAATCTTGTAAAATTACTTTATTTGCTGATGATAGCACTGGTATTTTAACTACAGATAAAAGTATTTCTAAATTTTTGTATTTAATAGATTTATATGGAAAAGCTTCAGGTTCTAGATTAAATAAAAATAAAACAAAAGGTCTTTGGTTAGGAGCATGGAAAAATAGAAAAGATAATTATCGGTTTGGTATAGATTTTGTTGATAGTATTAAAATTGTTGGTATTAAATTTGGTAATGTTACAGATGATGATATTTGGAATCCTATATATGTAAAGTTTGTAAAAGAGTTAGAAAATTATAAATATAGAAAATTGTCATTATTAGAGAAATCTATTGTTATTAATGTTGTAGCTTGTAGTAAAATTTGGTATGTTGGTACAATATTACCTATGTCTCAGTTTTATCTTAATAAATCTAATAGAGCTATGTTTACATTTTTATGGAATAGTAAATCTGAACCATTGAAACGTGATACATTGTATATAGTCTCTCACATTGTTATTGTTTCCAGTTTATTACGTATGTTTCTCACATCGAGATAGTTAAATTTTCACATTTTAAAGTTCACATCGAGATAGTTAAATTTTGACATTTTAAAGTTCGAGGTTTACCCGAGAACTTTAAAATGTGAAAATTTAACTATCGAGATGTGAGAAATTATCGTAATAAACCGGAAAACAATGTTAGAGATTTTTTCTCTAATTCCTACTCAATTTATTTGACGTTAAGCGATCTCCGTATTCTCCAGTCTCAAGTATGCCGCCATTTTGTTGCTATCATCGTTGCTATGTGTATCATTGCGCCTTTCATTGAAAATGGTGTTGAGTGTAATATTTTTTATAAAAAATGTCATATTATCAATAAATTCAGTTATTTTAGTCATAAAATGTAAAAATCAATTCGCTAGACAATGATGCAGGTGTTAATTTCATCAACATCCGGTTGCACTATTTCTAGAAACTGACACGAGACAACCAATCAGCAAGTGAGATCAATGTCTAAACATGTTGATTATTAAGTTCATCTAACATCATTTAGGAAGTATTTATTTTGAACAAGAATTAGAGAAATTTAGATAAATTATCAGGTGGTTTAAATATTGTTAATATCGATTTAAAACTGAAGGCTTTACGCCTTAAACATATTCAAGATATTGTAAATAAAAAAGATGTTAAATACATTTACTATAGTATTTATTGGATTGGTTTATCGTTACGTCATTATAATAAAGATTTATGTTCTATGTTAATCCCACATAGTGACCTTGTGTCATCTTTTTATACTCAGTGTTTAGATGTTTTAAAATTGTATAAGGACAGATGTAAAGATGTTAATTTCGGACCTGTTACGTCAAAAGTGTTTTATTCTACATTATTGACAGATGATAAATATAAAATAATAGTTGTAGAAAGGTATCCATTGATTGATTATCGTAGTGTATTCAAAAGAGTATTTAATAAGTTTATAGACAAGTTTTCACGTGATGTTATTTATAGAATTGTACATGAGGTATTACCTGTCAATTCTTTATTGTTTCGTTATAATATTTCAAAGTATAACAAGAAAGGATATGGGTACACCCATATCCAATGATACTCGACTGTTTTTTTTGTATGATGGTAATAAAAATATAATTGTAATTCAGCATGGAAGTTTGCGTCAATGGTTTCAGAGCAGTTGATGGACATAGTGGTTTTTGACAATGTATTGTTTGTATGGTAATCTTTCATATATTTATTGGAAAAGTAACGATTATCATTGTACTGTAATAAAAGACTGATCTCGTCTTTGTTGCATGCTATAACAAAATACCGAGGTTATTATGAATTTGGTTCTGCATATGCACATTTCGTCAATTTATGTGTCATCAGTGCAGTTGAAATCAATTTTTTTGGAAATCTATGAACCAAAATATGTGTAAATACTGATAGAGATCAAATTACCAATAGGATCTAAATAGGAAAGTCAATATCAGCTAAGGACAGAGCTATACAAGAGGGAGATACTACTTTGGTTTTAACAAAATTTTCTTTAATTTAGATATTGAATAACAGAATACCCAAGTTACTGTAAATTTAAATTTATTTTCTGCACGCATATACGCATTTCGACAACTTATGTCTCATAAGTGCAGATCAAACGAAAACAGTTAGAGACCCATCAACCTAAAGTGTAAAAACTGATAGAAACAAAATAACTAAAAGGACCTTAATAGGAAAATTAAGTTGTTTTTTGTAATATAGTTTTGTTTTTTATATCAATGGGACAATTGATGGTTTTGATCAATAGCAATCTAAACACACACACACACACACACACACACACACATATATATATATATATATATATATATATATATAAATAACATTGGGTACGTTGTAATTATCGTTTTTATTTTTTTTGTTGCGTAGTCTTTCCATTTCCTTTGTGACATGTACCGATGGATATATTCTTGGCGGACAGAAACTATGTAAATACAGATCTTGTAAAGTAGATACACGCGACAGCGCTACATACGCCATCCCACCTCTGAATATTGAAGGGCCTATATCGAACACAGCATTCTTCAACGTCAAACCCTGAACTTTATGTATAGTTGTTGCAAATGATAAAACAAGGGGTATTTGAATACGTGTTACATATGTTTGGTGATTTCCAAGAAAAGTAACAGCTAATGGTTTTATTCCTATAGGTTCGGTACAGTTGTTTTCGATTCCCGGGATTATGTTCGGATCGTCGAATATTACATATACACATCTTGGCATTTGGTCAGTGTTTTCTGCCCACTCAATCGAATGTACTTTCCCTTGAGCACAATTTTCTGATCCTTCCGTTGTATTTATATTGCGAATGAGCATTACACGTGCGTTTTCACACAATGTTAATTTTTTGGGTAGTCCTGCACACTTTTGATCATCGTCTGGAATGTATTTCTCAGCTACATTGTGTATAGCTTCTATTTCAAATAATTGTTTGTCTTTGCTTGTTAAATGTATTAATTCACTGTTGTGTGATGCACGACTCTCCTTTAATGGAAATATATGCAGTAAATGTTTAATATCATCAGTAGGTGGTACAATACGTGATGAAAGAACCTTTCTGTTCGCCAATTCTTATGCGATTTAAGCATGCAGCATATTCTGGATCTCTCGATTGTCTCTTATTTTCATGTAACTCAAACATGTGGAAAAAATCTTTCCATAAATGCATTGATGTATTGCAAGAATTATCAGAAAAGATTGGACTACCAAATACTGGTGGTAATTGGTATAAATCCCCGAAAGCAATGACATGAATATTTCCAAAGTATATGTTTGGATCAAGGTAGTGACCTTTAATTTCATTCAGTCTAAGATGTATATGTTCCAAGGTATTGTAACTCACCATACTTATGTCGTCTATTATCAAGCATTGAACATATCTGGATGTCTCGGAGAGAAATTTGTAATTCTTAGGGGAGAGAGTTTTATATACATGTATTGCATTAGATTTATCTTGTGTGGGGAGTTGGAGAAGTGTATTTGTAATGTGTGGCCATTGATGTTGTAGGCCGCAACTCCAGTTGGAGCAGCTACTAAGACATTTGGGTATTCATGAATGTTTTTTCTAAGGAAATGTTCTTTGAGTAGACGTAATAGAAATGACTTTCCGGTTCCTGCTCCTCCTGTTATGAATAAATGAAGTCTTTGTTCCAAGGGTAATGAGTTCGATTCTATATATTCGAAGACACTTCTTTGTGAATCAGTTAGTTGCGATCTTTTATGTTGATATTCCTCTTCACTCATCGAAATCTGTGATAGTTTTTTGAACATATCGAAGTTGAAGTCGCTTGTTTTATCGTCAGTCGATGTTATATTCTCCTTCATAATATTTAAAGAGAATATATTATCCTGTTCCGACACACCTTCGGTAACTAATATATTATTCATCTGTTCTGTAGATGGTGCTGTTAAACATGCAATGTCTTCCAATAAGTGTTCATCAAGAGCAAGCAAATGATTTAATGCCTTTTCAAACTGTTTGGTCATATTTGTCTGATTCAATAGACGTTTGTTGAGTTTGTCTTTTTTTTACTGAATGCTTCTTTAAATGTTGCAAAAGGTTGCACGATTTCTTGTAGCTGCCTAAATGGGAGGAATAAATATAGTAAACTGTAGTAGTATCCTTCTTCGACATTCTTAAGATGTCGGGAATATTACATCTTAAACAACTCATTTTCGAACGTGGCATTATTATTTTTTGTTTGCCAGATATTGTTAAGGCGTATCTAGGCAAAGACCGAGGCGAGGTTGGTATCTTTGTGGTTAACTTGTATTTTGTAACAAATTCTGCCATACACATATCTTTGAATACATCACTTGTAGGGCGATGTAAGTATAATTGTGCTAATCCATCTTTATATATGTTCGTACTGTCAGGCGGTAATTGTTCTAGTTCTTTCTTTGATTTAAGAATGCGGTATTGCTTTTCCGGGATGCTGACATCAATATATATACAGTCTCTAGAACTATACACCATATTTAAACCTAACACTCTGTAAGCCGTTTCTTACAGTCCGATAGTTCTGTGTGTTAATATCACATTACCTACTTTTGATAATATTTTTCTTTGGGATGATCCTCTTGGCAATTGTTTAACAACAGAAGCTATGTTTTTACGGAATTCAAGAGGTTCATTTTTACAGATGTATGCACAAACATATTTTGCAATTGCGAACATTGAACCAACAAACTGAATGTCCATGTTTGCTTCCCAATTTTTCAAGATCAATTTGTTAAAGGGGTTTACATATACCTCATCTTTTGATCTTTTTAAAATATAAAATTTCGATTTTGACCCCGTGTCTAACTCTGTTTTTAATCGTGTTGTATCAGAAACGGGCATAGGAAAATCAAATCTGCAGAGGACTTTCTTGTATCGTTGGCAAGACTTTGTATGTGAGTGAATTTGTAAGGTTTTAACTAAATTAGTTAGTTCCATGTCATCGGGATGTTGTATTTGTGTACTGATGTATTTATCCAGGAAAGGAGGTATAAAAATTCTATCTTCTTCATTTTCGAAGTTTGGTGCATCTGCAATCCATAGCAGAATGTGGAGGTGCGGGCTGCCCCGTACTTGGAATTCAATCCGTGCGAAATAGTCAACTATATTTCCAACTGGGTAAGGTTTTTGTAGTAGGAAGTGGTGCAAGAACGCCTCCCATCGATTGTTAAAATGTATAGAGCTTGCTACAGGATTGTTTCGAAGTAATTTGGACTTATCTTCAAATCAGTTCAACTTTCCTATTTCCTCATCTTGAAGGTTAGGATTTAAAAATTTCAAATTGTCGTTCCAGTGCAAATCATTAGCACTCAGGGACATGAAAAACGTAGGAGGTCCAAGTGTTCTTATTTTCGCTATTAGTTTCGATAATTCGTTTTTCCAGTATGCTGCTGTTCCATGTACTGTTTTCATGAACATGTAATTATCCGCTTTATTTTCAATGTTTACTGTGTTTGTCAGTTCTTGTATTGATATATCTGTATTTAATTTCTTTCTGAGGGCTACTGAAATGGCGCTCTGCAATTGATGTTGCTCATAAATGTGGAGGGCCAAGAACATATATTGAGGGTTGGAGGACCACCTTGCGTCTTTGTTTAAAAATCGGCATTTAAAGTATTGTGAGACTGTAGGTTGGTTTGGTCTGTGGTGTCTTAGTCCGTGTGTACCATATGGGTACAGGTTAGGGAATGCTAATTCTTCTAACTCTGTACACGAAAATATATTAACAGGAGAACCTTTGATCATGGGCATTTTATACTGTTGGAGCGCTTGATGTTCTGTGGTGTCTACTTGATAATCAATAGGAATCATTGATAACTCATGCATTTGAATATCTGTATCCAAAGTAACTCCGTCATAAATGGATTGGAAGTTTCTGAGAAGAAGAGCATTGTTATAGGGTATAATGTTAAATCTATGTTCCCTGCTGCTGGCGATCTTGGGTGATATATGGACCTGCTGGATACAATTTGTAAAGGGGACCACCCAATGACTATTGTGACCAACTATGGTTCCAATTGGCTAATTGGTTTTAGAAGATCTTTGTTTGAAAAGTTTACAAAGTACGGGTTCCAAACGCTGGACGCTAAGTGATGGCAAAAGGTCACCATGGCATAGCCAGGTGAGCTAATAACTGTGTAATTTTTGTGAAGGACACTCTATACATTATTGAAGCACAATTTAGTAGAATTTACTCCAATTGTTTCAGAGCAGATGATGGAAATTGGGTCCAATGTTGAAACAAACATCTGCACAGATAACTGTTGTTTTTATCAATTTGGAACAGAACGAGTAATGTTTGTGTAGGACCTTCAATATATCATTCCTATAATGGTTGGTTCTATATTCCTTTTTGGTGTCAGAGGAGAAGATAGACATACGATTTCTTCATAATACCAATATTAAAATGTTTTGTTTTGGCAACCATGTTGTTTGTCCAATTTAAATAACATGAGCATTTTTTGTGAAGGACATTCCATACAGCATTCCAGTTAAGTAAGTTAAATATTCCTTAATAGTTTCAGAGCAGATATTGAAACGATTTTTTTATATGTTTAATGTGAAGCCTAAGAATCATGCTAACAGCCTATTTTTATCGAATCAATGGAATGTGTAAACTCTGTGAAGGATCTCTCGTGCATTATTCTTGTAAAGTTTGTTTGTATTTGCTCTTGTGGCTTTAGAGGAAGCAAGAGCTGTCGCAAAATGGCAGCTAAGTATACCCTCTGCTCATTGAACCCTGTATAGATATGGTAAGTGCAAATTTAAGTTGGTGTGGACACAATACAGGTGTGGACACAATACAAGTATGGACACAATGATATAATCTTCAAGAAAGAACTTTTCAAATGGATTCCAATGAAAATACTCTGTCTAAATCAAACATGAAATTCACCCTTTTTTAGCCTATTTGACATTTTACACAAAAATCATAAGCATAAGGGAAATATCATTACAACACTTTGAAAACAGAAAATCACGTTTTTCCCATAGAGTCCAATGTTAAATATAAGTTCTGCGCTGGTAGCCATGTTTTTTGTCGCATCAAAATGAAATGAGCAATCTTTGTAAATGATCTTCCATACATTATTCCTGTAAAGTTTGGTTGAATTTGCTTCAGTGGTTTCAGAGAAGTTGGTCATCAACTGCATCAATCTATAAGGCATATTGTGAAATACATAAAAGCAATGTGTACTGTTTATTCTAAGATATAACAACAAAGATACATTGTAAATAATCATACTTTTTCACTCTATCATGTTAGGTATCTATTAGAAAAAGAAATAGGTCAATATTTCAAATTGCATGGGAAAAAAGGGCTATGCAGAGCACAGCATGATTCAAATGCAGTATGGCAACCACTGATATTTTTAACAAATAAAATTAAAAGTGTATGTGAACACAGTTAAGAGCTTTGAAACTGCAACTAGACTGACACAATAAGAAACATTGCAAAGTAATGAGCTGGACATAAACTAAAAATTTCAATATATGGCTTCAATGGGAAAAAAACTTAACATGGCCACTACACCATGAAATTGAGGGCAAGGACAAAAGTCCCCTGTCAGACTGACATGTACTACCCAAGACCAACCTACATATCAAATATTATCAACCTATCACTTCTAGTAATTGAGAAATGGACTTAAGCAATAAAACTTAAAGTGGCCACTAAACTGTAAAACTGAGGTCAACGACAAATGTCACCTGCCAGACTGACGTGTACTACGCAAAGCCAATGTAAGTATCAAATATTATCAGCCTACCTCTTCTAGTTATTGAGAAATGGACTTAAGCAGAAAAACTTAATGTGGTCACTGGACAGTGAAATTGAGGACAAGGACAAAAGTCACCTGCCAGACTGACATGTACTACCCAAGACCAACCTACATACTAAATATTATCAACCTTTCACTTCTAGTTATTGAGGAATGAACTTAAGCAGAAAAACTTTGCACGTCTATGTCTCGCTTTGAACGACTTTTGTTGCGGGCAAGACAAATATTCTACAAGCAAAAATTTGAAAACACCCAATATTGTTTTTTGTGGTCCCTTTTTAGTTTCTACAAACAACAGTGCCATACCATTATGAAACTTCAAATTCTTTGCACTCATATAAGATTACAATCAGTACATATTTGTATTATAAACTAGACGCTCAGAGACTGAGCCTGTATGAAAATGATGTTTTCCCATAGGGTCTAATGTTAAATACAAGTTCTGCGCTGGCAGCCATGTTTTTTGTCGATTCGGAACGAAATGAGCAATCTCTGTAAAGGACCTCGCCTACTTCACTCCTGTAAAGTTTGGTTGTATTTGCTTCAGTGGTTTCAGAGGAGTTGAGTTGATAAAAATGATGTTTTCCCATAGGGTCCAATGTTAAATACAAGTTCCACGCTGGCGGCCATGTTTTTAGTTGGATCGGAACAAAATGAGCAATTTTTGTAAGGGACCTTGCCTACTTCATTCCTGTAAAGTTTGGTTGAATTTGCTACAGTGGTTTCAGAGGATTTGATGAAAATGACGTTTTTCCCATAGGGTCCAATGTTAAATATAAGTTCCGCGCTGGCGGCCATGTTTCTAGTCATATCAGAACAAAATGAGCAATCTTTGTTAGGATCTTCCATACATTATTCCTGTAAAGTTTGGTTGAATTTGCTTCAGTGGTTTCAGAGGAGTTGATGAAAATGATGTTTTCCCATAGGGTCCAATGTTAAATACAAGTTTTGCGCTGGCGGCCATGTTTTTTGTCGGATCGAAACGAAATGAGCAATCTTTGTTAAGGACCTTCCATACAACTTTCCTGTAAAGTTTGGTTAAATTTGCTTCAGTAGTTTCAGAGCAGTTGATGAAAATGTGAATAGTTAACAGACGGACGACGGACGGAAGATGGACGACGGACAGACGACGGACGCCAAGTGATGGCAATAGCTCACACTGACCCTTTGGGTCAGACGAGCTAATAATTAATAGTTAAAAATGTGACAGAAACTACAAACAAAGGTAAACAAGTAAAGTTTTAAAGAAAACATCAAATTACTTGTTTTTACTTAAATATTCATTAGAATATGAAAAAACAAGGAAATGGGGTAAATGTCAACGAGAAGTAGTTATTTTCAATTACTGTAAGTTATATCAAAAATAAGCATGGTGACACCCCTTCCCTAATGTTTTCATTGCAATGAAATCATGAGAAGTAAACTTTCTTGTGAAAATGAAAAACAAGAAAGGGAAATCGATACGGCATCAAATCGGGTTTTCCTTCACTATTTGAATGCAGAAATAGGTACTTGTGTGAAAAGCTGTTAAGTTATACCTCCTCTCATTATGCGCAGTGTATGCAATAACTCTTAAAAATCACTGAAAGGTTACTTTACTTAAAAGTCATACAAAAAGCATATGGCCAAAACTCCTGTAGTTTTCTTAGTTCAAAGGGGCAGAACTCCTGGAATAATTGTATGATGAAAATCTGCGATAATAACATCAACATATAACGTTCTTGTTATATACAAAGTTTCATTAAAATTCTGTTCAATGGTTTCAAAGGAGTTGTGTTTACAAGCATATGGTCAAAACACCTATAAATTTTGCTCACAAGCATATGGTTAAAACACCTATAAATTTCTAAGTTCAAAAGGGCATAACTCCTGGAAAAATCTAGCATGGTGTCTAATGAATGAACTAAATACTTATGACTAATTCCTAAATTCTACTACATATGTACAAAATAACAAAACAGATACTAGTAAGTTCAAACAATATGATCAGAGATCAATGCATGATAATATCAATAAAACAGTGGAAACATTATATTTGTAATAAATAAATTGATCTTCAACAATGGATGTAAAAACTAAGTTTTATTATTGTTTACGCTACAAGATTTCTCAAATACATGTACTGAATTTCAACTTTTTGCAGAACTCATGCAGAAAAAAATGTTATTATATAAGACCTACACATAAGTATATGAATCAAATTGAAAAAAAGATTTAACATTAACTGCAAACTTTCTTCAATAATCCTCTGTCAATCTTTGGTATTTTCAAAACATTTCATAGTGCATTTTGGTATAAAATTTGAATAGCCCTGTTTTCTATCCAACATTGATTTTACAAAAAAATATATATTAAACTTTTCCTCAATAAAATGGCAATATTCAACTACATGTAATCCCATTATCAAGAGCATTAGCAGTTTTCAATGGACGGTAAAATTCGACATATTTTGAAAAATTATATATTTGGCCCATTGACCAATATCAAATTGATTTTTATTTTTTATATTTTTTCAGGGTTTAAAAAAAAATTTAAGACAGAAAAAAATGTGTTGGAAGGAACACTATGGTGTAATTGAGACTTTACACATACATTATACATGCAGCTATCTCTTTGATCAAAACTGACCTTCATATATTCTAAGTACAATATATATATTAAACGAAACATAAAATCTAAATTATTTAATGATAGATTGATTGAATATTGTTTAACGTCTACTCAGCAATATTTCAGCTATATCAAGACGAGAACAAGTTTGTTGATAAATAATCACTTTGGGGTATGGAAATGGCCATGGGACGGGAAATTCTGACTGCCACTGGAAAATTAGGGTGAAATCGTCAAGGGCGGGGAATTTAGCCTTGTAGCCGATCACCTACGGACCACCCCAAAGAGAGCTTGCTACAAGGGTTCTTTAACGTGCAGGAAGCGTGGCATTTCCTCCAACACGTGGACCTGAGTTTACATCCCATCCGAAAGATGGGTTGTGTATTTATTAATCCCGCACAACCACGGAATGGGTCCTATTTCTATATCCCGGGACCCTCGGGGTCAGCCTCCGTTTAGGAGGGGTCACACCCCGCAAGCCGGAGATACTGGGTCCTATTTCTATATCCCGGGGTTCCCTCGGGGTCCTCTGTTAGGATGGCTCATACTCCAAACTCAGAGGATGCTGCGGGCCTATTCTTCAGCCGGGACCGCGCACGGCGGAAATTATTTAATGTTGTGTAATATAATATATACTAGCACTACTTCATTACCAACATGCAACTATGGTGGATAGAGTGACATTTTACTTATGCAAATTTTTATTTGGATTTTAGGCAAAACAGACATGACTGAAAACTATTGAAAGTACATTTCTTGTACATGTAACAAAGTAGTCATTTTTTGGGTAATTGTACTTAATAGTAAGTGTGCAATAATTAAATAGTTATTTCTAAAAACAAAATGTTGGACATGTTTAGTGCCTCAGTAACTGTTATTTGTTTGGAATTTATGAGGCTAATATTTATTGTACAGACAATTCCTGTTTATATGTGCAATAATATGTATTTGGAACAATAGCATTTCATCATCTAAACTTTGTGGACCAGTACGTACGTTGCATGTTAAATGTTTGCAGAGTTTCATTGAATCACTACAGTTGCATGTTAAATGTTTGCAGAGTTTCATTGAATCACTAAGTGTTATCAATATTAATTTTTAGCTGTGTATACTAGTATATTACAGAATTTGCTCAAAATAAGGAAACATTAAATTGTTTATCCATTGTCACATGTGTAATTAATCAAAGTCAGGATCAGGGAACAATCTTCTAAATTTATACTTTTTTGGTGGTGAATGATCTTCACAAGATGTTGATTGTTCTTCACATGGTGGTGGTTGTGTCAAGTCTAAAGGTGCTTCTTGACTAGGGGATTCAAAACCTGGTAACTGTATATCGAATACAGATTTGTCATCATTATTATGTGGTGATAAATCTAATGGAGCATCATTTCTAAGTGATAAGTTGAAAGCTTCCTGTACTGAAAAGTTGACAGCTTGTTGCACTGGTATATTAACAGGTCTCTGCAATGATACATTTACAGGCTCATCATGTTTATTAACAGTTGCAGTCATTTGTGGTGATGCATTTACACATTGTTGCTCAGGTATGGTTATACTAGGTTTTAAATGTACAAGTTCTTGCTTGGGTGCATTTACATGTTCTTGTACTGATTGTGCTGTTACATCATTAATTTCTTGCTTAGGTACATGAAAAATATCTTGTACTGTTCTTTTTGGGGCTTTGTGCACTTGTACAGTTGCAGAATTTGCAGCTGATATATCTACAATTTGTCTTATTGCCACATTTATAGGTTCATGTTTAAACAAATTGACAACACCATCTTCTATGAAATTATCAGCAGCATGTATGTTATCTTTTACTTTTTTACTAGTTATATTGTAATTTCCATCCTTTATTTGATTTTCTGGTTCAAAATCTGTAGAAATATCATCTCCAATATATAGTAACTTTTAGCTTTGGGTTGAGTTGTTTGATTTGAAGCTATGATGTGCGATGTTTCATTGTTGTTTGGCTTACATATTACAAATGATTAACATAAAAATTCTCTATCATTCTTTGTTGGTCCAACAGTAAATTTATACTGATGCTTCATTACTTCTTTCTCTAGGTCATTAACTGTGTTTTCATCCATTTCTGAAACTTGCATTGATGTGTTTTAATAATTGTTCTGCCATTTCATTAAACATAACTACTGTTTTTTATCATCCTTGTCATTAGATACACTAATGATCAGACGTAGCCCTTTTGCTGATAAAAGATAATCTGTCTCACACTTGTTGCAACGATAAAGTGAATTAGTTAACTGGACAACTCTTGAACGGCATAATACACGTGGACATTTGTCATAAACACAATCACTAATGTTAGTTGCGTAAATGTTAGAGTCAAATATCTGACGGCCATCATCTTTATGTAGATTTCCAACTGTTTTTTCTTTTGGCATGGATTTTTCTGGTGACAGACCAATTATATTTGTATTATCACCTGCCATATGGACATTACAATCTCTGTCTTTTGGTACCTGTACTAGCATTTAAAACACGCAACTGTCCATATATACGTAACTCAATGTTTTCTAATAGCAAAAATATCATTGACTGCAAAATTGCAATTCTTTATTTCATTTCCTAGCAGTGACAACTGAATACAGCTTGTGCTGTCTTGAATTTTAACTTTAATGATGTCAGTCCCTGTAGATTGTAGCTTCTCTGGTGGCGGCATACATATTACCTTTGCTATCACATTTACCTTCTCATAATTCAGTTTTGTAATTAAATCAGATATATGGGTGATTGATAATGGTGGTACATATGGTTGGCTATCAATTTTTTCTACTTTTGTATTTGCATCAAATGTAAGCTGGTATTTGTGGTTTGATTTAGAGTAAGTTTCTTTTGCTAATCCTGCCCTACAATTCGTTATGTTATAAGTAGAGTTTGTTGTCAGAACAGCGTCGAACTTTTCTGACCCAGTGGACCGACATACAAAGTCAATTGTCCCTGTATCATCAGCAAATATTCCTGTAATCATTGTGCCAGATGTTTTATTCCTAGTCCATTTCTTCAAATGTGTCCTAGATTTCAAAGTTGCTATTAAAGACACACATCCTTACTCTTTAACGTCATTGATCTTTTTACATTCCATATTCAATTGATGTGTCTAGCACTCTGTGTATCTACAACAGATTAGTTTTTCATGTATTTGAGTCATAAAATGTATGTTTTTATTTCAAAGAAATTACAACAAGAATCAGAATGTATCACTCACCTGGCCCTTGACTAAACATAGACATTTTATACTGAAGAGCCCATAGTTTAACTGTAGTGCTAATATACCCAGTAGTAAGGGGATAAAATCTTTGTTAGTGTTTCCTAAATAAGGTCTAAATGTTAAAACTATGTTCCCTGCTGGCTGCCATCCTAGAAAGCGTGAAACTGAATAACAATTTCAGGTAGATCAACATTAATTCACGGCGCATTCAATTGGTGCATTTGTGAATGACAAGTCGGATGCGGAATTGATTGGATTTTCAAGTCGGAATATTTCTTATTTGGGATTTTCATTGTGACGTCATAATAGATTGAGATACAGTTTCCTGCCAATTAGCTTCCTTTTACCATTAATATTGTTTGTTGCGAAAAAGTGATTTTTCCAATAGGATCCAATGTTAAACTATGTATCATGCTGGCAGTCATGTTTCTTATCTGATCCAAATGAAAAGAGCAATCTTTGTTTAGGACCTTTGGTACACCATTCGTGTAAAGTTTGGTTGACTTGGCTTAAGTTGTTTCAGAGGAGAAGATGAAAATATGATTTTTTCGATAGGGGCAAATTTTTAACGTAAGTTCTGCGCTGGTGGCCATGCTTTTTTATCGGCACAAAACGAAATGAGTAATCTTTGTACAGGACCTTTCATACATCATTCCAGTAAAATTTGTCGCAATTGGCTTCAGCAGATTTAGAGTAGATGATGAATTTGTAATTTTTCCCATAAGGTCCAATGTTAAAACTAAGGTCAGTGCTGGCAACCATGTTTTTCATCAAATTGTAAGGAAATGAGTGATCGTAATGAAATGAATGATCTTAATTTTTTGTTACTAACATAAGATACTAGTACATGACTATACCATACTTTTATCTACATGTATCATGACAACAAAATTATGCTAACTATTAGTTATGAACAGCCCAGGTTCCATAGATATGGTCTAGTTATCAATGAGGCCTAAAAAAAAGTTCGGTGTTTCCAGTTACACACTAAAAAAAATAAGGGTCGATAGGTGGGAAAGTTTTTTTTTTTTATTTTGTTCATTGCCAAGGTGATCTCAAGAATTAATGTGATTTTTTCAAGTCTCATACGCAATTACTTTTATAAACCCAAAACGGTATCTGTCACATTGTTTTAGAGTAGATGATGAAGCAGATTGCATAACATGGTGGTAACCCTTTCATTGACCTTTTAACTCAGGGTCACATTCTTGTTTTTTCTTGGTTTTGCCATTGAAAAAACAAGAATGTGACCCTGAGTAAAAAGGTCAATGAAAGGGTTACCACCATGTTATGCAATCATTCTCATGGATTTTAACCTCCCAAGTTTTTAGCTTCTTGAAAGAATTAGCTGTTTAAATAGTTGTTCTAATGGAACATATTGTGGAAACCTGTAAAAGAATACATGATTGCTCATTGTCAATTGATTGATGTCACTTTTTTTTTAATTTTTGTGAAATGGGAATAAAAAAATTAGGGTCGGGGGGATGGGGGTATAATATAGGGTCAGTCGGGTTACCAGAAACACAGATTTTTTTTTGGCCTTATTGGTGCACAAGACTTCCAGTTAGTATGTATTTAAAATCTGCAAATTATTCTTTTGCATGCATTATAAACATTTTGTTATGAACATGACCAAACAGAGTGCATTAGTTACCTTAAATTCTTCTTACTGGATTAAATTTGTCTTCCTTGATTACTATTCTCAATACTGCTTCAATATTATTCACCAGTACAAATACAATCTGGAAAAAAAGTAGGTCAAACATCAAAAGCCTATCTCGAAGGGAATAAACATGATAAAAGGAACAATCAAATAGGGGTTTTGCCATTGAAAAAACAAGAATGTGACCCTGAGTTAAAAGGTCAATGAAAGGGTTACCACCATGTTATGCAATCTCCTTTATTTCTGAAAATATTAAAGACGAATTATCTCTCCTTCAAAATTTCAGACAGCAACCATATTACTTCATGTACATTTTCAGCTTGTGTACCAAAACTGTGCGACAGTTCATGAAAATCCAAGAAGTGGTTTAAGAAAACATGCAGTGACAGAATCATCCCTCTCCCTTTACACAGAAAATATTCAAAGACAAATTATCTCCCTTTCAAAATTTCAGACAGCGACCATACTACTTCATGCAAATCTGGATCTTCAGGTAGTGTACTACCACTGTGTAACATTTTTTCAAAATTCAAGCAGTCGTTCAAGAGTACATGCACTGACAAGCATCGTCCACCCCCTTTTTTTCCAGAAAATATTCAAAGACAAATTATCTCCCTTTCAAAATATCAAGCACCAACTATATAACTTCCTACACATCTTTAGATGGTGGACTACAACTGTGTAACATTTCATCAAAATTCAAGCAGTTGTTTAGGAGAACATGCACTGACAATTAAGGTTCATCTACCCCTTTCTCCAGAAAATATTCAAAGACGAATTATCTCCTCTTAAACATTTCAAGCAGCAACCATATTATTTCATGCACATCTTCAGATGGTGTACTACAACTGTGAAACATTTGATCAAATCCAAGCAGCCATTTAGGAGAACATGCCCTGACACATTTTTTCCAGGAAATATTCAAAGACAAATTATCTCCCCTTCAAAATTTCCAGCAGCAACCATATTACTTCATGCAAATCTTCAGATAGTGTACTACAAATTTGTAACATTTCATCAAAATCCAAACAGCCATTTAAGAGAACATGCACTGAAAAGGTATATGGACGCACAGACAGACTCCCTTACAGGGTGATCCCTATATACCCAAAACTTTGTTTGCAAAGGGTATAATGATATTCCTTCATGCACATCTCCATATAGTGTCCTTCCTTTGTATAAAGTTTCATCAAAATCCTTCAAGTGGTTTAAGAGGACTTGCACTTACAAGATCATGGTGGACAGACGAATGGACAGACTGACAGACAGGATGATTCTTATTATACTTCCACAGGTGTATAATGGACGGATGGAAAGACAAAAGGACAGACAACCCTAAATGACTATTTAATCCTTACTTTTCAAGTACGGGGGTATAAAACCTGAGGCTCACATATGTGAGCCTGTATTGCTCACCTGGTGGCTATTGATCTTATTAGATTTTCCCACACAATTGAATGGACAGACTGACAGACAGGGTGATTGGTATATACCCCCACAGATGCATGTATAATGGACTGATGGAAAGACGAAAGGACAGACAACCCATCACTATTTAATCTTTACTTTTCAAGTAGGGGGTATAGAACCTGAGGCTCACATATGTGAGCCTGTATTGCTCACCTGGTGGCTATTGATCTTATAAAGATTTTCCCACATGGTTAAATGATCCGTCAGGGCTAACACATTGTTCGAAACTTAAATGTAATGTATCATAATAGACCCGTGAAAATGAGGTCAAGGGCTAAAGCCAAACAGCAGGCTGTCATGTTCCATTTAAAGACAAACCCAAATACCAAATATTATTGACCTTACATTAAATGATACTGGGAAAATTAACTTGATCACTGGACCATGAAATTGAGGTCACAGACAAAAACCATATAGCATGTACTACACAAGACCACCCTATATACCAAATATCATTGACCTACCACTTATAGTTACCCAGAAAATGATCTAACCACTAAAACATAACATGCTCACTAGACCGTTAAATTGAGGACAAGGACAAAAGCCATATAACAGGCTGTCATGTACTATCTAAGATCAACCTACATACCAAATATCATTGACCTACAACTTATACTTATTGAGAAACTAAACTAAGCACAAAAAAATAACAAGTTCATTGGACCGTGAAATTGAGGTCACAGACGAAAAGCATATTGCAGGCTGTCATGTACTACTCAAGACCAACCTATATACCAAATATCATTGACCTACCACTTAAAGTTACTGAGAAAATGACATAATCACAAAAACTTAACATGCTCACTAGACCGTGAAATGGAGGTCAAGGACAAAAGCCATATAACAGACTGTCATGGACTACCTAAGACCAACATGTATACCAAATATCATTGATTGATTGATTGATTGATTGGTTGATTGATTGATTGATTGATTGATGTTTTACGCCAACTTCAGCAATATTTCAGCTATATTGTGGCGAGAACTGTTGGGTTTATTGAACAATTTTAATAAATACATAAAATATTAATATAAAACCATATAGCTTTATACAAGTAAAACAGATGTGTAAAATGTTAAAAACATAATAGTAATTTTTGGTTTAACAATAACAATATTAGAAATTAGAAACTTGTTTAAAATTGATCCATTTAAATCTTACTAAATAAATTGATTGCTTTTAAAAATTGAACGATTTTGTCGCCAGCGACGTTTGTAAATAGGTCTTTAAGACAATGAGCAGAATAAAAATCACGCCTGATATCGGCAACATCTACACATTCAATTAAAACATGTTGAATTGTATAAGGACAATTGCATGGGATACATTCAGGTCGATCATCACTGTTGAGAATAAAACTATGTGTTGTTCTAGTATGTCCAATACGACATCGGGTCAACACTACCTGTTCCCTACGGTTTTTACCACAGGAACCGACTTGTTTACCGACGTCTGACTGTATTCCATGCAGTTTATTATTTATTTGCAGATCCCATTTGGCCTGCCATAACTTTAAAATGTATTTAACGATTAAAGGCTTCATGTCAGTGTACGGTACTGGACAATCCGCCATCTCATCATCTAGTGCATCCTTGGCTTCCTGGTCAGCAACTGTGTTTCCGTAAATCCCCACATGACTAGGGATCCAAACATAAATGAC
>MJUU01037429.1:22430-36673 GCA_002080025.1 Modiolus philippinarum | reverse complement strand
TTCCTGCGACATTATGTCTTCAATCTTTTTACCTTTGTCATTCAACGCAGAACTACCCCACAGTGGGTTGTGAGCATTGAAATCGCCCATTATAATAAATGGGGCGGGTAGTTGGTCGGTTAGGTTTTTAAGTTGACTCAGACTGGGGTTGAAATTTGGTGGTAAATACACAGAACATAATGTGATCGTTTTATCTAAAGAAATTCTCACTGCAACAGCCTGAAGATCGGTATTTAGATCAACAGTACTGTGGACAATATCGTTGTTGATAAGAATGGTTGAGCCGCCAGCAGCTCGTTCATTCTCAGCTACATAAGTGCTGTAGAGAGAGTAGTTCTTTACATTCAACGTATCACTATTCTTCAGGTGCGTTTCCTGAAGACAAAATGCCGCAGGATTAAAAGCTTGAATTAATAAAGTAATTTCAATGAAATTTATCTTAAAACCTCGGCAATTCCATTGAATGATATTATTCATTTTAGTCGTATTGGTGAGAAATTTCCCTTTCGGGAAACCGAGGGATGACGAGACGATCGACCACTTGCAGACGAAGACCTACTGTGTGGTCGTTCATTTTCGATGTTGTCTGGTTCTGATGTATCCATGTCGGTACCTAATGTTCCCCAAATGCTAACATCCCACCAGGGTTTTTTGTGTGAACCGGATGTTTTAGATTTGCAAGTGTCTTCGTCTGAAGACAGGCTTTCATATCTGTTAGTAGTGCTGTCTTCGTCTGAAGACAGGCTTTCATATCTGTTAGAAGTGCTAATAGCCGATTTGGACTTCTCGTGTCCACCCTGTCTATGCCTATTTGCACTATTTCGTTGTTTCACTTTTTCTGCAGTTGATGAACTTTCTGCAGATTTCTGTACGTTGGCTTTCGATATATCAGAAGCAGATTTTGTTTTTGCATTTTTTGGGGTTGTCTGTTCTTTGGAAGAAGATTTTGAAACAGGTTGTGATGATTGTGTTGACTTGGAAGAATTTGATGATTTAAATTTTGATGGAGTGATTATTTGTTCTTTTGGTACAGTTTCTACTGGTAATTTTTTGGGATTCTGACTGTCATATGGCAAAGATAATATTGTTTGGGTCTCCACATGCGACACGCAGTTAGGTTTTTTAACTTTGTCTGCATATGTGGAGGTTGCTGTTGAAATTTTGTTTAAAGAGGAAATTTGTTGACGTGCGTCTTTGTATGATAGATTTTTCTCTGTTTTAAGTTTTAAAATTTCTTTTTCCCTGGTGTAAAGAGGACAATCTCGTGAGGAGGCCATGTGCTCACCACCGCAGTTTGCACATTTCTGTGCATTACTACATTCGGTGCCCTGGTGTCCCTCCTCTGCACATTTAAAGCATTTCAACTTGCCTCTGCATTGTTTGGTACCATGACCAAACTTTTGACAAGTGAAGCATCTGACCGGGTTTGGTAGATATTTGTCAACCCTCACTCCAAAGGGGCCTATTTTTAAAGATATTGGTGGAACTGATGAGTTGAAGGTTATGAGGAATGTGTTAAGTTTAACTGCTGTTCCTGATTTTTTTGAAATGAATCGTTGGACCTTTGTGACGCCTTGTGATGATAATTCGTCACAAATTTCCTCATCGCTGCATTCAGAGAGATATTGGCTCCTATCTCGCAAAATACCTCTACTACTGTTTAATGTTCTATGTGGAGAGGCCGAAACTTTAAAGTCCAGAATTTTCGATAATTTCATTAAATTTTCACTTTGATGTTTTGTCACAGTTTCAATTAGTAGATCACCTGATCGCATTTTGGATACATTTTTGACAGTTCCAGCAATGCCCTGTATAGTCTTTTGAATCGCAAAAGGATTAATTTTTGATATAGGTTTTTCAGGTGTTCCAGTCAACACAATAAATTTAGACCAGTTGGTATCTTCTTCCTCGGAAAGAGTATCATCAGATTTTCTTTTTTTATTTGTAGCTGGTTGACTGGATGTTTGTTGTGCCATGTAAGAAAGTATAGTGTTTCATCATCCTTGTCACCCACCCACCACGGAGCGCCAACGAGGGCGATGCTTTGGTTCCAGGGGTCTCCACCGGAGAGCATCAAGTGTTCCAAGGATGGTATACTCAAGCGGAGCGTAACCATCAGGCACTGATGGAAAGCGTACCACTTGATTGACCCATAAGCCACCGCCTTCTCGAAAATATCCTCCCCTGAACTCAAATATTTAAACTTGAGATTGAGAATCAGACAATCAAAGGTCACTGGTTGTGAAAGTTATGTTTGGAGAAATATCTTCGAGGGCTTGGCATGACCAGCCGATTGATCGGACCGGGTCAATCCGACCTCCCGTTTAGATGATATCAGAGCCAAAGCAGGGTATAGACCCTGTATTCTCAGCGCAACGGATATTCATGGCCGCAGCGGGAGTCTGAATACAGGTTCGCACCCACCAGGACCACGTCAACCATCGACACGGGTCTCGACACACGGCAAACATGTCGCCTCTGTTAGGATGACTCATACTCCAAGCTCAGAGGATGCTGCGGGCCTATTCATCAGCCGGGACCGCGCACGGCGGCCAAATATCATTGACCTACCACTTATAGTTACTGAGAAACTCAACTAACCACAAAAACTTGACACGTTCATTGGACCATGAAATTGAGATCACAGACAAAAACCATATAGCAGGCTGTCATATACTACGCAAGACCAACCTATATACCAAATATCATTGACCTACCATTTATAGTTACTGAGGAAATGACCTAATCACAAAAACTTAACATGTTCACTCAACCGTAAAATTGACGTCAAGGACAAAAGCAATTTGATAGACTGTCATGTACTACCTAAGACCAACCTACATACCAAATATCATTGTCCTACCACATATAGTTACTGAGAAACTAAACTAAGCATAAAATCTTAACATGTTCATTGGTTGATTGATTGATTGATGTTTTACGCCAACTTCAGCAATATTTCAGCTATATTGTGGCGAGAACTGTTGGGTTTATTGAACAAATTTAATAAATACATAAAATATTAATATAAAACCATATAGCTTTATACAAGTAAAACAGATGTGTAAAATGTTAAAAAACATAATAGTAATTTTTGGTTTAACAATAACAATATTAGAAATTAGAAACTTGTTTAAAATTGATCCATTTAAATCTTACTAAATAAATTGATTGCTTTTAAAAATTGAACGATTTTGTCGCCAGCGACGTTTGTAAATAGGTCTTTAAGACAATCAGCAGAATAAAAATCACGCCTGATATCCATGTTCATTGGACCGTTAAATTGAGATCAGAGGCAAAACCCATATAGCAGACTGTCATGTACTATTCAAGACCAACCTATATACCAAATATCATTGACCTACCACTTATAGTTACTTAGAAAATGACCTAATCACAAAAAACTTAACATGAAAGTTTATGACGCCGCCGCCGCCATACTTTGTACGCATATGTCTCGCTTTCCACGCCTTTGGTCGCAAGCAAGAGAAAATTAACCCAAAGCACTACAAATCCCTTTAATATATTCATCCTGAGCTCAACAATGTTCATTCATTAGTAATGTATTGATGTATTTTTTTTGTAAAAAATAGATTTATTTCCAAAATGAACACGATTCAAAAGTCCCGTATTGTCAAAATCCATGAATTAAACTAATCGTCAGATAATAATCATTAAGTTCATGTACACTGAACTTGATTTGAGACACAGATTATTTTCTTTCATTATGTGTATTGAACAATTATATGCATACCGTATATGTAATAATATTTCGTATTTCATAATTTTCAACACTATCGATATAAAATAGCTTTGCATTATAAATTACATTCAATACAAGTATTTCAACTTTAACAGTCATTTACAGCTATCCTTACATATATTAAGTGTTATACAGACAGATTTAGCATTTTGTCCGTTGTCCCATCTGGTTTTCCACATAAACAAAGTAAAAGTCCATATATTTTTTATAAACTTTTGTCCACATATTGTCTTTGATAAATATTTGGCAATTTTATAATTTTTTTCCCCTGACCTACATTTGGATTAGGAATTATATTTTGGGAGTAAATACGTTTTGGATAGTCTCTAAATTCTTGATAAAATTCAGGTTGCTTTCAAGAACATTTCATGCATAAGTGACTAAAGATCAAATTTATTTTTCCTGACCTACATTTGGATTAGGAATTATATTTTGAGAGTAAATACGTCTTGGATAGTCTCTAAGTTCTTGATAAAATTCCGCCGTGCGCGGTCCCGGCTGAAGAATAGGCCCGCAGCATCCTCTGAGCTTGGAGTATGAGCCATCCTAACAGAGGACCCCGAGGGAACCCCGGGATATAGAAATAGGACCCAGTATCTCCGGCTTGCGGGGTGTGACCCCTCCTAAACAGAGGCTGACCCCGAGGGTCCCGGGATATAGAAATAGGACCCATTCCGTGGTTGTGCGGGATTAATAAATACACAACCCATCTTTCGGATGGGATGTAAACTCAGGTCCACGTGTTGGAAGAAATGCCACGCTTCCTGCACGTTAAAGAACCCTTGTAGCAAGCTCTCTTTGGGGTGGTCCGTAGGTGATCGGCTACAAGGCTAAATTCCCCGCCCTTGACGATTTCACCCTACTTTTCCAGTGGCAGTCAGAATTTCCCGTCCCATGGCCATTTCCATACCCCAAAGTGATTATTTATCAACAAACTTGTTCTCGTCTTGATATAGCTGAAATATTGCTGAGTAGACGTTAAACAATATTCAATCAATCAATCAATCTTGATAAAATTCAGGTTGCTTTCAAGAACATTTCATGCATAAGTGACAAAATATCATATTTATTTTTCCTGACCTACATTTGGATTAGGAATTATACTTTGAGAGTAAATACGTCTTGGATAGTCACTAAGTTCTTTATAAAATTCAGGTTGCTTTCAAGAACATTTCATGCATACGTGACTAAAGATCATATCTGACATGCTAGAGTAGGAATATTTTTTTAGATCTGTCTTGGATAGTCATGAGGCACCGTGGGAAAATATTGAGTTGACCAAAATTTCTTGTATATATAGAAATGATAAAGGAATCATGTTAAAGTTTGTTTTGGCTTTACACAGTCTGCTCCATTAATCACTAGTCCGATGCCCGAGACTAGTAAATCTGAATTCAAACTAGTAAATTTTTTCAACCACTAGTTCAACAGAACTAGCAAAATTTTTATGTTGCAGAAATTTTATATTGCATTTTTCAAACAACATGCTAAATTTGCATTACCTTTCATCACGGTAAAATTGTTCTATTTTTTTCAGACTTGTAAAATGGGATTCGGACTATTAAATCTATTACCTCAACTAACATGACTAACACTAAGGACTTGTATAATGCAACAGCTTTTGTAATTCTTCACATGGATATTGAGTCAGAAAAAGTGTCCAAATCACCATCACTTTAATAAATCAAGTAGATGTATTATCAAGAGTCAGAAAAAAAACCAATCAAGATCAGTATTATACTAAAGGCCTTATCTTGATTGGTTAGAAATTATGTTCTTGAATTTATTATGACAGGTGGCTAAAAATAACAGTGTCCGGCTCATGCTTAGTTTAACTTAATATATTATCTACCCTAATCCTAGGGCAATATTGGTTTATATATTGCAGACCTGTTTACTTTTGCATTTTCACCGCATTTTGTCAATATTAGTGACAAAAATAAGTTTTTTACGGCATCATGCAGAGAAATAGACAATATTCCACTTTCAAATTTTTGGGTAATTGTCGACATCTTACCCTGAATCTACTGGAAACTGGTACCTGACGCCAGTTGAGCGTAATCTAGGAATTCTCCTATTTATTTTCTTGACCTAAAATAAATTGGTTGGAAATGACCCATCTGGGATAAAATGTTGATTTATGACATGTACAGTACAGCATTTTTCCAATCATTAACACCATTCATTTGTTGATAGAAGAATTTATTCCCTTTGCCCTCAGACAGCAGGATGCTTTATTCCCTTTGCCCTCAAACAGCGGAACGCCATTTTTACCCCATTTGACCTCTTTGACCCGCCATTCTAATACCCGGAACAATAAAAAATTGCACTTTTGGAAGAACATTTATTACAGTCAAAATCAAATGTAAAGAACGAAAAATATTCAAGATGAATCAGCTCAATTACCAACCGCCAAACAATACTTACAGAACCTAAATATTCATGCACAGATATTTCATTATTCATATATCTCTAAATCTGTCTGTAAAGCTCTCAGATGGCAGGAATATGACATCAAATTTTCTTTGGGGCATGCCCCCAACCCCCTACTGCCCTAGCAGGTTTGTACATTGTGCAGTGCTCAACACCATTGTTTATGTACTGACGTAATACCAAAAATACTGACAGCCTTCAATGATTTTCAACACAAAATGTTCCTAAAATAGTGTGATATCAATTACTGCAGATATATAGTTGTTTCTATATCATCATTCAGATTATTTAAGAGCGACTTGTTTACGTATATCAGCAGTCAACTGAATTATGTACATTTTGCCCTTATTAGAGTAACTGCTCTAAATCGGCAACGCGGGAAATATTTCCGGTACTTTCACAGTCATTCAGATCAATTGGGGGCGGCGCCATCTTTGTTTACATATTCAGTCAACTGAATCATGCATAATATATTACCCTCGTCAACCAAAGTTGGTGCAACTGCATTTATCAAACTATTCATGATATATAAATATTACCTGAACGATATATATTTGATTAACGTTACCTGAAATACAGAAACTCATGATGATAACAATTATTGTAGATAGATAAAATTCATGTAGGGTGCTTTTCTTGGAGGGATTCCCCCCCCCCCCCCTACTGCCCTAGCCGGTTTGTACATTGTGCAGTGCTCAACACCATTGTTTACGTACTGACAAAATACCAAAAATACTGACAATCTTACTGGCAGCCTTCAATGATTTTCAACTAAAAATGTTCCTAAACTAGTGTGAAGTCAATTACTGCAGAGTTATTGATGTTTCTTTATCATCATTCAGAATATTTAAGAGCGATTTGTTTACATATATCAGCAGTCAACTGATGTACATTTTACACTTATTTTAGTTACTGCTCTTAATCGGCAACGCGGGAAATATTTCCCGTACTTTCAGTCATTCAGATCAATTGGGGGCGGCGCCATCTTTGTTTACATATTCAGTCAACTGAATCATGCATAATATATTACCCTCGCGAACCAAAGTTAGTGCAACCGCGTTTATCAAACTATTCATGATATATTTTTACCTGAACGATATATATTTGATTAACGTTACCTGACATACAGAAACTCATGATGATATCAATTATTGTAGATAGATAAAATTCATGTAGGGTGCTTTTTCGTATGCAGAAGAAAGTGCGTAATAATATGATACTGCTTTGAAATACACATTTAACATAAAGTAGCATTTTATTTTTGAATCATTTATATTTCATATATTGTGAGTTTATATTTCATGTATCTTTCTGACAATTGGACTCTGAATATTTTTTATGGCATGACAAATCACGCACTATATCATGTTAACGCGCATTAACTCAACTGTGTAAATATAATAATTATGCATTTCTAAGCACTGATATTATGAATAGATCGAGTATAATAATAAATGTACATTTTGTCAGTCGGTTGAGACAATTTCCCATCTGTTTATAGAATGTGATTTTATTTCACAGTTGTATTTGTTGTTAAAGAATTGGATTTTAGCATTGTCCAATGGAAGTATTTCTTTTCAGAAAAATCATGTATTTTTTTCAAGATATTAATGTAACTAATAAGCGTACTTTAAGTACAATTCTACTTTTACATGTTTTAATTGCTTTATATTGTAAAACTATTTGGTTAAATAGAAATGATAAAAAGTTTACTGTTAAAACAATTACTAGTCAAGGTATTTATATGAATTTTTTTGTATCAGTTAAAACTTAGAATTTTGGCAGATTTTATTAGATTTCCTCGTTTAAAGTTTAATGAATATGGGTGTGATACAGATTTATTCTGCACTGTTGACGATGATGATAATATAAAAATGAATTTCTTGTAACCTATTTAATTTGTATTATAATAGTATATTTGTTTTCAAAATTGTACAATTGATTATCTGTGATATCTTTGCTTTTACCATATAATTGTACAATTGTAATTATACTTGTTAATGTACTTACCATGTAAATGATTGTATATACTGTTATTTCTGAATAAAGTGTTTGAAATATAAAAAAAAGATACTTGTGAGAAGCCGGTCGTCCATCCATCCAGTACGTTTTAGGATGGACGACTACTACCACAAGCCAGTTATGGAGAAGACTGTTCGAGCCAAGTTTGTCGGAGGAAGACGAGTTACCACCAGGGCCCAAGTCATCAACCTGCTGAAGAAAACAATAAACTGCAAGGATTTAGTGGCGATTGTGATGACTGGTACCTGACCTTCAAGACGTTGGAACAGGCGGAGAACTTTGAAGATGGTATTTCCGTAGCATTCACCAAGGAGACGCGGATGTTCCTGGGCAGACTTGATAAGGGGAACGTACGATTTCGGGTCCATTGGTTTCCTCTACACATGGAGAAAGAAATGGTACTACAGTATATGACAAGATTTGGAACCGATGTCCACATCACGAAGGGGACGATGACGTTTGAGGGGATACAGATAAAGACCGGAACTCTGTCTGGTAGCATGAAAAGTAATGAAAGATAGTTCAACTCAATACCATACCATACCGTGGAATGGTTTATAACAGACCGGTTTTGATTACAGTTCTTGGGAGCCAGTCAGTTTGCCCTATGTGTGGAGAAAGAGCAGAGAGCTACTTGCCCGGAGAGACCAGTTCCTGCAAACAGGTCTTATGCAGCAGTAGCCAGTGGAGTGGAGGCACCAACAACGAGCAGTGAAGGCACTCGGCTGAGTGCTGACGTACTTGGATCTTCGAGCAGTGAAGGCACTCAGCCGAGTGCCGAGGTACTGGTAGGCGGTGAAGGTACTATGGAGAGTACCGATGTACCGAGTAGCAGTGAAGGTACAAGCCATGGTACCGAGGTACTGGTCCATGCTGTTAGCAGTGAAGACATTCAGGTGAGTGTCGATGTACTGAGCATTGGTGAAGACGCTCACCCAAGTGTCGATGTACCGAAAAGGCACAGAGATGACGAGGATGACAGTAGCGGCAATGAAGATGTTCAAGAGAAGATGACTAGACAGACAGATGACTTGTAAGAAGAGACTGGGGACAGTAAGGCAACATTGCGTTTGCCTTTGGTACCACCGAATGATCCAGGTGATCCGATATAGACATTTCATGATGTTAATCTGTATGGTAAATGTCAGTGTAAGATTTATCCCCTTTTTGTGACCACTGTTTTGTCCCTGGACTTTTAAATATTTGTTACCCCCTTGATTTGACTGCCATTTTGCCCCTGAACTTTGAGATTGATCACTGGTTTTTATTCATTTTTTCTATATGTGTATTAACCATTGTAGTCGCCAATGTTTACGTGATTTATATCTACTGTTGTATAATACGTTTACATTGTAACTTTGTATGTTTTGTATATATTTATTTTACTTTTTAATTCTATAGTATTTCGGTCGATATGTATTCACCTTTAATATCAATAATAATTAAAACTATTTGGCTGGATAGAAATGATAAAAAGTTAAATGTTAATACGATTACTAGTCAAGGTTTTCATCAGTTGAAACTTTGTATTTTGTCAGATTTTATAAGATTTCCTCGAATAAAGTTTAATGAATATTAGTGTGACACAGATTTATTTTGTACTGTTTAGGATTATAATAAAATGAATTTCTTGTAAGCTAATTAATATGCATTATGACAGTAAATTTGCTATTATAATTGCACAATTGATTGTGATATCTGTGAAACAATTGTAATTATAATTGTTGCTGTACTTACTATGTAAATATCATAATACCGAAGTTACTGTTAATTTATTTTCTGCATATGCGCATTTCGACAACTTATGTCTCATCAGTGCAGATAAAACCAAAACATTTGGAAGTCCATTAACGAATGTAAACGATGGGATATACTGTTATTTCTAAATAAGGTGTTTGAAATATAAAAAAAAATCCGGGAGAAGTCGGTCTTTCATTCATCCAGTACGTCTTAGGATAGACGACTGCTACGACAAGTCATGGAACCTAGTTTATTAGATAAAGAAGAAAAATGACTACTCGAGAACAGGTGATCGCTCTTCTGAAGTCAACTCTGGACGTGAAACAGCTGGTTGCCATGTACAAGACTGTAGACATTGAGGACTGGTACCTTAACTTCAAGGACACGGACCCGTTGGAAAATTTGAAGATGGGAAAGAACGGCGAGTTAATCCGGAGACAAGGATTATAATTGACAGAATAGACATGAGACATGTTAGATTAAAAAAAAAAGCATGGACTCCCTCTGCATTTGGGCAGTTCCCTTATTGAGAAATATTTATGATTATATTTATCAGTTAAAATTAGAATCTATTGTTATAACGTTAGACCAAGAAATGGTATTATCGTGTTAGTCATTAGAAAGTATGTTTTTTGTCAAAACTTAGTAAATTGGCCATCGTAACATTTGCATAGTTTTATCCAATTTACTAAAATGTTAAAATGTCGATTGAGAGTGAGGATGCAAAAATGTACATGTATTCGCTTATGACTATCAGCTAGGGGAACAATAAACAGAGATTTAACCATCGTAGTGAATGAAAATGTTATTTTTATAATCAAACTTTCAAATTACTTAAAACCACGAATTGCTGTCAACAAAATTGTCAGGATGTCATAAAATTGCTGCTCAGTTTCTTGTGTAGATTTAGGCTCGAAAGACGCATTACTTATGGACTTCAAGTCATTTCGAATACGGAATGTTGATATATATTTTTGAAAACTAAGGCACTCACTTTGAAGTTTGAGAAAAATGTGATATTAGCGATGTCATTATCCATGACCTGCCAAATGAAATAATGCCAATATTTATGTCACAAAGTCTTAGACAAAACTTGCATTACCGATGTCAATATTAATGTCCTTCCATACGAAATAAAGCTTTTATATGTCATAAAGTATATCCATTAGCTCTGGTAGTATCACCGGGTTTTGGTGTTTGCATAATCATGCAAGATTGCCAAATAAACGGGAAATAACCACTTCCCAGGACAGCGGTAATACAGGGAATTCCCGGGAAATACCGGAAAATATTTTGAAATATATTGTAAATGATATGATTTTAAAACCATGTTTTTGATTCCAGAAATAACAAAAATTAAAAGAAAAAAATAAAAGAGATCAAATTAAATTTCAATTCGATGGTGAACACTAGTAATGTGTCAAGAACATTCTGTGAAAACTTCAATGAATTGTACCAATTAGTCTAGGAGGAGTTGTCGCCAAAAAGTAAGACGGAGGAACAAACGGACGGAAACCATGATCACTATATATCGGCCCGCTCAAGCTAGGGCTATATTTAATATGAAGATTATGTTATTTAGAGAGCACTTCTATATCAAAAGAAAAAAGAACTCTGAAGAATTTCACAGCCTACTAAATTCATCAAGGCAAGGTAATTGTCTTAAGTCATGAATTTAAATATACATTTTTTTAATAAATTCATAACTAAAACTTGTGTTAATTAGAGAGTGCTACATATTATTATTAAAAAAAACATACATGTAAATGAAGGGCTCGGGAGCGTTTGATTTTCAAAAATATATATTAAATTGATTTTTCAAAAAAATGTCAAATTGATTTTTCAAAAAGATATATTGATTTTTCAAAAAGATATCAAATTGATTTTTCGAAAAGATATCAAATTGATTAAAAAAACAACAACAAAATATCCAGTTGATTTTTCAAATTAAATTATCATTTTGTCGTGTCACAACTAAATTTAAAAGTATTTCACAAACAATTTAAACTAGACAAGTCTGTGAGCAATGCTCGAATATATGAATTCCCAATTACCCCATTCAAAATAAAAAAAAAAGATCAAATCAAATTTTAAAATAGATGGTATACAAGGGTAATGTATATTAATTATTCTATGAAAGTTTCAATGAATTTCATCAAGTAGTCGTTACAAAGCAAGGAACAAACAAACGAACGAACGGACGGCCACCATGATCACTATATACCATCCCGATAAAGCGGTGTATAAAAACAAATAGAAATTTGAAAATTGAAAGAAGGTTTAAGCAAAAAGTTAAGAATGTTTTTTTGTCAAAAGGCCAAAGAGAGTATTAGATTCCAGAGACATATAAAAAGTTAATGGAAATTGAAAAAAACTCTAGAGGGAACTGTTTCCCGCCAAAATTTTGACTTCTTTTATCTAAAAAATCTTGCATGATTTTAACATTTTTTGCTCTTGTTGTTTTATAAGCAAAGTTCTTTTATTTTGATAAGAATATTCTGACACTCGTTCTCCCTAAACGAATATAATGTAATAAAAAGGATATTTTGTCACCAGCGCCAGTCTTAACACCTAAAAGATCTAGTTTAATTATCTGTAACAAGAATTGATGGAGTGTGCTTTTCATACTTCCATCTTTTTAATGAGCAGCATTTTCCAGGACGAGACTTCTCGGCAATACCAAGTGCAATATATAATACACACATTCCAAGAAATCTGTATATCAGAGGACCACTAGTTATTATTAAATTTGAGGGACGGTATATTGGAAAATAAATACTTACATTACCTTCTTGTAAATGAATATAGCTGATAAAAGTATAGATACCCGTATTTTTTCTTATATAACGATTTTAAATACACAATTGACAGCAATTCAGCTACCTGAAACAACTTAAATGATGATCGTGTGCAACGGTAACGCTACGAAATTTCCAGTTCATAACGACAATGTTGTGGTGGCAGAAACAAAGAAGTTTTAAATGGAAAAATAAAGAAAATTGCAGTATTTTAAAATTCAACTTCCCTGTCAGTTTCGGGAGGACAATAAGGATCTGATTGAGGGATCTCATTAGATCAACATTAGAAAAGAACAGGTGGAATAATTAAAAAGAGACAATGACGACAAAGACAAGCTTTTAGAAACCCTAGGTAATATTGATTGATTGATTAGTTAGAGTTTAACGCCCAATGAGCAATATTTCAGCTATATTAGGACGAGAACAAGTTAATCAATTCAAAACAAATTGTAAGTAAAAGAAGAAAGAAATAAAGAAGGAAGGGACAACCGGGGCAACGACTTTTGATTGCCACTGGAAAAGGGGAGAAATGGGTAGGGGCAGGAAATTTAGCCTTCTATACGACCCCAGGTAATAAATTACATGCATTAATAATAAACGTCATCCAAAACTCTATTCAGTTTTCATACGATCAATATATCTTAATTTTGTTGAATTTCAATATAGACCTTTTTTTATTATAAATTAAAAATTCCGTGCAACACCATTGAATGTAGACTAGTCGAAATATGCAATAAAATTATGAATAGTATGCATAAAATGGAATAATGAAACCTTATTTACTTCGGATTTTGTCATCTAAACAATGAGAGGATATTGAGTAAATGAAAATGAGACATAGTCTCTACAAAAACCAAGCATGGAACAACGTTTTTCTTGCAGTCCTTCTTTATCTTGAGATCACCACGATTGATCGATTAGTTAGAGTTTAAGGTTCAGTGAGCAATATTGCAGCTATATCAGGACGAGAAAAAGTTTATAAATTCAAAAAAAAAAAATAAGTAAGGGAAGAAAGAAACCAAGGTGGAAGGGAAAACCGGGACAACGAGATTTGATTGCCACTAGAAAAGGGGAGAAATGGGTATGGGCAGGAAATTTAGATTATTTACCTGCAGATCCTATTGGCCTGCCATAACTTACAAATGTTTTTAACGATTTAAGGCTTCATGTCAGTGTACGGTACTGGACAACCCGCCATCTCGCCATCTAGAGCATCCTTGGCTTCCTGGTCAGCAACTATGTTTCCATAGATACCCACATGACTAGGGATCCAAACATAAATGACTTTTCGCCTAGTGCTACAAGTGACTTGTTCAATTCAGCTATTTTAAAAATAATTGGGTGCTTTATTTTTTGACTTTCAATTGCCAAAAGTGAAACAGAACAGATCATAAACTTATTTGTTTGCGATAGGGCTACAAATTTTAGTGCTGAGTAAATAGCGTTAGCTTCAGCAGTAAATATATAACTAGAGGATGGTAGTCGGA
>MJUU01037429.1:4393-20330 GCA_002080025.1 Modiolus philippinarum | reverse complement strand
GTTGGGTGTTTGTTGAACCGTTGTTCTGCCCTTTTACGAGTTTTCAAGGCATCTTCACAGTCATCATCAAACCACGGTTTACCTGGTTGTTTGGGATTGATAGAGGTCTTAGCTATGGCTTTATCAGCCATGGAAACTATTTTTTTTTCAGTAAATAAACTGATAGGGTCACTGATATCTTTAAAGAGATCTGTGTGCAATTCTTCTCTGCAAAAGTTTTTATACATTAACCAATCAGCTTTATCTAATTTAAATCGCTGTGGCCTTGATGTAGCAGTGGAAGAAAGATGTTCAAGAATAATAGGAAAGTGATCACTACTACACATGTCATCATGTACTTTCCATGAGAAATCTAAAGAAGAGATGGGTCATTTATAGTAAAATCTGTATAAGCTCCATTACCCGGATGTATTTGAACCATCGTTTGGTATGCATAAAACTTCCTGTGACATTAAGTCTTCAACTTTTTTACCTTTGTTATTTAAAGTAGAACGACCCCACAATGGATTGTGTGCATTGAAATCTCCCATTAGAATAAACGGGGAGGGTAATTGATCAGTTAATGTCTTAAGCTGACCTAGAGAAATTTTATAATTAGGAGGAATGTATAGAGCACAACGTGATAGTTTTGTGTAAGGAAATTCTAAAAGCGACAGCCTGAAGATCAGTATTAAAGGTGTCTGCAGGGTATTAATTTCCTATTATAGAATTTTGTAAAATTTTCAGTGTAGAAACATAATTGTATTATTGTTCAAAATGTAAAATAAAATTTCTGGGTCACCGTGCATTTAAGCGCAAAACCTGAAATTGAAAATTTCAGGATTTTACATAGAAATGATAGGGAAAATGATCATGTGAGAGGATAGTTAGAAAAATCTATTATAGAATTTTTCCATACTTTGCATGTGTTTAATAATCATTATGTAGTTTACATATAAAAAATAAAAATTAGGGGTCACCGTTGAAATAAGAGAGAAAATTTGCAAAATGTTAATTTCTCTAGTAATATCTTTGTTAAAATATTTTATCAAATTATAATTTCTGTGTTCTGTAAATCCAGCAACAGATTTAAAGCTCATGTGTTTTATTTCACGTTTTTGTAATGAAAATGTTATAAAAATGATTAGGAATATTAATTTTAAATACATTTGAACTTTCATATCATTTTAAATAACTATTTTGTTAAATTTCTTAATAAATGAAACCTAAATGAACAATTATTAGACAAAAATGGCGGAATAATACCACTTAGACACCTTAAATCAACAGTACTGTGAACAACATTATTCCGAATAAGAATGGACGATCCGCCAGCAGCCCGTTCACCCTCATCGACATACGTGCTGTATAAGGTATAATTTTTCAAAATAATATTATCAATTTCCTTTTAGTGTGTTTCCTGAGGACAAAGTGCCACAGGAGAAAACGACTGAACAAGGAGAGTTTCTTCAATAAAATTAACCTTAAAACCTCTATAATTCAATTGAATTATATTATTCATCTTGGTGGTCTGAGTGGGGATATCTTACCCATTCTTGTGCGATGCCTTTCTTCAGCTTTGGAATCATTTGGGGTCCTTTTTGGCCTTTCTGGTGAAGGCGACGCACTATTTGATCTCGCCCCGAGAAATGATTTATCTGAATAGATGGCACTGGTTCAAGATCCATTTCGTCGTCATCTTCGCCAGAATCTGCAATGTCAGACAAATTTTTGAAGCGGTTTTGCATATTGACATCAGCGCGTTCGGATTTTCTTGTCCGATCTAACATTAATTTTTGATCTAATTTATTTAAATTTGATTTTGTTTTTGATTGTAAAGGTTTAGGATAAGTAGTTTTAGAAGTTTCAGTTTGCTTTTGTCTGATATTTTGTTGTTTAGGCGATGTACTTTCACGATTTGAAGAAGGTGCGTGTACATCAGCAACAACAATATAACAGGAAATAAAAGCGTTTGTTTGTGATGAAGTTGGACTGATTTGATGGAGATATTTTACCGATATTTGTGAGAGAGAAAGGCGTGTCAGAGGAAATCGGGCAAGTATAAATAGTTTGTGTTGAAGCTGAAGATGTTTGTTTGACAATTTTAGCATATGTTGGTTGTTTAGTCATGGTGTTATTCATAACAGAGAAGGCCCTTCTTGCTTCTGGATAACTAGAATTCTTTTCTGCCTCAAGTCGTTGAATTTCCTTCTGCTCTTGATAGATTGGACAAATTCTAGACGAAGCCATGTGTTCACCTTTACAATTAAAACACTTTTCAGTGTTCTTGCAGTTTTGAACTTCATGGTCTTCTTGTCCACATTTTACACAGTGTTGCTATCCACGGTATGAGGAACTACCATGACCATTTTTTTGGTACTTGAAGCAACGCACTGTTGAAGGAATGAAGGTATCAACTTTGATGAGAAATGGACCAATGTATATCGATTTTTTTGGTTGGTTGGTTTGGTAAATTTTAAAAGGTAAGTTTTGAGATAAATAATTTTGCCGTTGTCTTTTTGTAAAACGTTTGACATCTATTACTCCTTGAAATAAAAGCTCACTGCGAATTTCCTCCACAGGAAGGTCGGAAAGGTCACCATCCCTGTCCCGAATAATACCATGACTATAGTTAGGTTTGCATTTGGCTCGGAAATATTGGGAATATCTCCAATTTTTGAAAGCTTTAATAAATTCTTTGATTGTTGCTGACGATCACATTGAATCAGTATTGTACCATTTCTTAATTTTGAGACGTTTTTAACCTCTCCTGCGCAGCCTTTTATAGTCTTGTCTAGAACGAAAGGTGAAATTTTCGTCAAAGGCTTGAACTTTGCAGTACAATAAATCTGAACCAGTCTGAATTACTAATTTTTGTTGGTCTATCATCTTCATCACTAACACTTACTAAATTCCTTTTGCCTCCCAAGCCCCAATTTTGTGCTTTTGTATACATGTAAGTAAAGGAAGATTTTTACCATCCAAGTCACCCACCCACCACAGAATGCCAACTAGGGCAATGCTTGAATTCCATGGATCTCCAATGGAAAGCATATAACCCATGGGTTGGAATAACCCCCCCCCCCCACTTCCGAACCCCACCCATTTTTTCAAGTCCGCATACATCCCCTCTTCAAAATAAAACATGTTAACACGAGCATAACCTGCACGCACTTGCGGAATTTGGCCCATTTTTAGACCCACCTGCCGAAATTTTGGAAATTTCGTTTTCTTTCAAGTTTTTCTTTCAGTTTCTTCAAAATGTTGACAAAATGCCTTCAAGTTATAAAAACGGTATCAAATGATTGCTTATCATATAAGCTTCACAAAGAACCCAAGTTTTTAAGATTTCTATGCCCAATACGTTCCATAGCGCAATCAAACGTACCCCTACCCCAATGATATATTGACGAAAAAACTGATATTCTCATTGAAATTGCGAAAGTTTGATGGTCTAGAGAACCCGAAGTGCATCTCAATTCCCGATTCTGAAAATTGTTTTTAGCTTTTCAATCTATTTTCTTCAATATAAGACAGGTAAAGACAATGTTAACTTATCTTAAATGACAAAAGGGACCATTTAATAATTTCGTTTGTGAATAAGTTTTGTCTTTCTTTTGCCTAATATTATTTTTTAGTAAACAAATATCATTTAAAAAAGATATCAAATGAAAGCTTATTATATTAGCTTTACAACCATAACAAATAATGGCCCTTTTTAGGTAATATATACATCATATATCAATAAAACTTACACCTACCCCAACAAATTTACTCTAAAATTGTCAATTTTTTGTCTATTTTCGTATGAAAATTACCACAACAAAAAATGTTGTATAGGACAATGTCGCATAAATTATATTATGATTTTATATTTTAACAGCCATTTGTTGACTTAAACTCAATATTTTGCCCGAAATTGGTGAAAAAAGGGAATTTTCAACATTTTACAATTGTCAAAAGTCCACTGATATATCGTTATATATGCCAAATCTGGAGGATATTTCTGCAACTATGCCAATTAATTGCACCAAGAGACACATTTGGTGTCTTAAAACATTGCTAAGAAAAATAAGGAGTGTTAAATGTGACTCTGATTACAGAAAATCTTACCCCTACCCCAACAAATTTTCCCTGAAATTGTCAATTTTTTGTCTATGTTCACATAAAAATAACCAGAACACGCAAAACATGTGTTGTATATGACATTAATGCATGAATTACATCAGAATGTGGTATTTCAACAGCCATTGGTCGACTAAAACTCAATATTTCTCCCAATATTGATGAAAAATGGGAATTTTCAACATTTCAGATTTGTCCATAGTTCACTGTTAAATCGCAATATATATCAAATCTATAGAATAGATCTGCAGATATGCCAATTAATTGTTCTAAGCAATACATTACGTCTGAAAACATAGTTTAGAAAAACAAGGAGTGTTATATGTGACTCTAAATACCGAAAATTGTACCCCTTCCCCACCAAATTTTCCCTGAAATTGGTGTTTTTTTTATCTATGTTCGCATACAAATAACCAGAACATGCAAAATGTCTGTCGTATATTGCAATGTTGCATGAATTACATCATGATTTGGTATTTTAACACCCATTGGTCGAATAAAACGCAATATTTCTCCGCAAATTGATGAAAAATGGGAATTTTCAGTATTTCAGATTTGTCCATAGTTAACTGTTTAATCGCAATATGTATCAAATCTATAGAATATATCTGCAGATATGCCAATTAATTGTTCTAGGCGATACATTAGATGTCTTAAAACATTGTTTTGAAAAACCAGGGGTGTTGAATGTGACTCTAGATACCAAAAAAAAATCTTACCTCTACCCAAACACATTTCCCCAAAATTGTCAATATTTTTTCTATGTTGGGATAAAAATAACCACCACACGCAAATTCTACGTTGCATATAACAAAGTTGCATGAATACTATCATGATTTAGGTATTTCGAATCCCAGTTGTCAGCTTAAACTCAATATTTCGTCAAAAATTGATAAAAAATGGAAATTTTTAGCATTTCAGATTTGTCCAAAATTCACTTTTAAATCGTTATATGTTGCAAATCTGGAGGATTCATCTGCAGATATGCCAATTTATTATCTTAACCGATACATATGTTATTTAAAAACACTGTTTAGAAAAATAAGGAGTGTTCAATTTGTCTCTAAATACTAAAAATCTTACCCATACCCCAACAAAAATTAAACTTAAAAATCTCCAAAATATGACCGTCTGTACATATAAATGAACAAAGCATACTAATGTTTTACTTTCTTTCCAAAGATGCATTTGATACATCATAATATATAATTTTAACACCAAAATATGGGTAAAATTGAATATTTTGGACGATTATCGTGAAAAATGGGAATTTTCAGTATTTCAGAATTTTCCGAAATTCAAAGTTAAATCGCTGAATATCTGCCAATAAACCGGGCGCATGATCTTATTTTTGATAGATGGGAAGCTCTTTGTGTTTTTGTGTTTGAAAATGATATGTCATTCGACCTTTATACAATGTTAAAAGCTTTTCAAGCTGAATAAAATGAAATAAATTGTGTTGAATATGTGTGGTAAGGGGTAATATGGTTGTAATATATGAGACTGTAGTTAGTCTAAAAGGCTTAAAAGCATACTTTTAATTGCTTAGGCATGATGAAACGATATTTAATCAACATTTTGCAGTTTTATATCAATTTCATGAAGTATTTGCATCTCAAAGTCAAAACAGCAGAAATTCTGAAAAACGGAAAATTCCCATTTTTCTTACAATTTCGGACAGAAGAGTCGAAATTAGACCTTTTGAAAAGTTTTAATGTATTAAATGATCTTCTGCATGTCAGTTGTAGTGAAGTATACTCTAGAAATCCAGTTGAACATTCACTTTTTATCATTTAGAGCCTGAATATTTCAAATTTTCTCTTAATTTTAGGGGGAGGGTGCTAATTTTGACATATATGAACATATAATATATCTGAAACTAAAATTTTTGCGTGTAATTTGTTGCTAACATGTCATAAATTATTATTGCATCGGCAATTATTAAATATATATTCAGATTTTTACGACCCTTAAGTCACAAAGTCGAATTAGTGAAAAATCTAAAATTTCGAAAATTCCATTTTTCAAAAATTTTATAACGAAAATCAAAATTTTATGGATTTTAATGGTTTTATTTTCCAACATTGTATCACAACTGATAAGTTAGGTATAAAAACTAGATCAAATGACGAGGGTTGTTTATTTTAAAGGAATTGACAGCCTAAAATCGACATTTTCGCAATTTTTTGCAGGGGTAGGGGTAGATTTTTTGTATCCCCAGAACATAAAATTGGCGTTAAGTCCCCAAACTTGTGTTCGTTGTAAAGCATATTAAATTGGCTTTAATTTGATACCAAATCTCAGTTCATATTACTTATCTGTAAAAAGTTATTGAGCTTCAAAGATGAAACTTATGTTAAAACGAAATTACAATAATTTTTCGGGTGTACTATAAAAGTGGCCCTATACTGTCTATGCAGTTTATGTTCGTGTTAACACGTTTTATTTTGAAGAGGGGACATTGAAGGACAGAAAAAAACGGTCTGTTTCGGATGTGTGTGTGTNGGGGGGGGCTGGGGGGGGGTTGATGCACGGAAAGTGTTTCCAGCCCACGGACTAATAAGGTGAACCTTGAATGGTATACTCAAGCAGAGTGTAATCCTCAAACACTAATGACAAGCGTACTACCTGATTGACCCATGAGCCACCGCCTTCTCCTAGATATCCTACTTTGTTGAATGCATGGAAGATAATAATAAGACATGAGTTAGTATTGACCCTGACTGGACAAATATCTTGGAGGGCTTGGCATGACCAGCCGATTGATCGGACCGGGCCCATCCGACCTCCCGTTTCGATGATTTCAGAGCCAGGTAGTGTTACTTTATTCTCAGTCCTACGGTTAGTAAGCGGATGTAAAGGGGGTTTGAACACAGTTTCGCACCAACCAGGATCTCTTCAACCATCGATACATTTTTCAACACACGGCAAACGTGTCGCCTCTGTTAGGAAGACTCCTACTCAAAACTCTGAGGATGCCTCGGGCCTATTCATCAACCGGGAACGCGCACGGCGGCTATGGATTGAAGCAGGCCTCCATAAAACTTCTGGCGAAAATGGGAAATCAAAGTCAATATGTGTGAGGGAAAAACAACGATAAGTTAGAAAAAAAATTCTATTGGACAAATAAAAGGCCAGTGACCAGGCATACCAGGAATAAGTAGCAAAATTCGATCACCTTAAAAAAAAATTCGTAATTTTTATCGATTAACAACATCAAGGCTTCTTGTACAGTGACAGATGGACAAAAAATTTTGGTAATCGTTAAAACAACAGAAAGGTACGACAATATTTCCAAATGTCTTGCATCGGTTTTTCGATATTATCAAACTTTGTTCGGACTATCGGGAACCTGTACCGCTCAAAAATATGAAACTAATTCTACTATGTTAGGGTATTCATTCTTTTACAGGAAAGTATGTTTGTCCTTGGTGTTAAGTCGAAAGATCAGACACAAGCAAACCATTGGATGTTTTTTTCTTTACACAAAAGAACAGCAGAGTAGGGCAATAAAGGAAATCAGAAAAGCAACATTTGCGAAATATCAGTACGGAGTTTCACAACGCCCGTCAATCGATATAGAACCGCATCATATTGTTCCAGACGAACTGCATTTGTTCATGCGAATTTTTAACTTGCTACTGAGCAAAACGTGATAGACGATGCACAAATAGGGTCATGTGGCATTATTTTCTTTATAAATTATAGAGAAATTTAAAGAAAATACACACATTATGTTCACCAAAATCTGAGCGAATGACACCAGAATGCTTTGTAAAGATTGGATTAACCTGTTGAAATGGGATATTCATCTATAACTCTAGTAACTCCAAATCAAAAGCAATACAGTTGATATATATGGCGTAAATGTATACTAGACGAAGCCTTATCCACTGATAAAAGGTTAAACAAAGCAAACAGTCGAGAAAATCGTCGGCCTGTTAGGTATTTACATGTAGTTTGGATAAGCTTTTGTGAGCAAAGGACAACGGCGGATTAACCCGAGCATTAGCGATCGGAGTAGGGGTAGGTGAACACAACTCTTGTCGTTAGTATATAGAACAATTCAAAAATATAATTCTCAATAGATAAGTACTTTCAAAAACAAACAGGCTTCGTGTAAAAATCCGAAATATTATATGAAAGGATACTCAAGAACCACGTGTGACAGAACAGCCTACCTGCGTTGTAGTAGGTAGTAGATATCCAGTAAATCGTCTGCGTTAACGGATCGATTCTTTAGATCACTCGGTTAGGAGGTTGACTGGGTTGCTAGAGGTCCCTGGTTCGACCCCTGAGGCGACCTTGTCAATTTTGTAAGGAGTTTCATGCTCTCCGGTTGCAAATGCATTGGTATTTTACGTTTCTAACGATTTCTAGATCTGATAAATCTCTCAATGTTGTAATTAAATAATTACAGGAAGATGATAATTAAAGTAAATGAAACACAGCCAATCATAGATTGCGATCCCCCCGCTACCGCTTTTTGGACCCCCGCCCCTTGTAAAAAAAGACAACTATTTTTGAAACTAAATTAATCTTTGTAACTGTAAAACACCAAAAAGATATGGTTGCTAGGTAAAATTTTAAAAAGTACAGGTTTCTGAGAACTTCAGGAAATTATCAAAATTAGAATCAAAGATTTTTGCAACATGACTGTTGAAAATCATCATTTTTACTGTAAGGAATTGAAAAAGATATGGTTGCTAGGTAGAATTCTAAAAAATAATGGGTCTTTGAGAGTTTCAGGAAATTCACCAAAATTAGAATAAAAAATTTTTGCAATCTGACTATGGAAAATGATCACTGATACTATAAGGCATCAAAAAAAGATGTGGTTGCTAGGTAAAATTCCAAAAAGAAATTGGTATTTGAGAGTCTCAGAAAATTTACCAAAATTAGAATCAGTTTTTTTGCACTCTGAGTATTGAAAATGACCTTCACTACCGTAAGGAATTAAAAAAGATATGGTTGCTAGGTAGAATTCAAAAAAATAGTAGGTCTTTGAGAGTTTCAGGAAATTTACCAAAACAAGAATCAAAGATTTTTGCAACCTGAATGTTGAAATTCATCATTATAACACTAAATAATTGAAAAAGATATGGTTGCTAGGTAGAATTCCAAAAATAATGGGTCTTTGAGAGTTTCAGGAAACTTTACCAAAATTAGAATAAAAGTTTTTTTGCAATCTGACCATTGAAAATGATCATTAAATCTAAAAGGCATCAAAAAAGATATGGTTGCTAGGTAAAATTCCCAAAAATAATTGGTCTTTGAGAGTTTCAGGAAATTTACCAAAATTAGAATCAAAGATTCTTGCAACCTGACGGTTGAAAATACAAAAAATACCGAAGTTGCATAAAAAAACAGTAAATTTCGTTACGCTGTACACGTGTTTCAAGGAGTTACCTCACATCAGCAGCATTAAAATCAAATAATATGGAAAGCCATAATCCAAAATTTATCATTACAACTCTAAATTATTGAAAAAGATATGGTTGCTAGGTAGAATTTCCAAAAATAATGGGTCTTTGAGAGTTTCAGGAAATTTATCAAAATTAGAATCATATTTTTGAAATCCTAGTGTTCATACTAGCTGATGACATTAAAAAGTTGCTTAATTATAAAATTTCATGTTGGAATTTCAAAAATTATTAGTCTTTGGCATTCTCAGGAAATTTACCAAATTTGGCACCAGGGTCTAAATTCTAAAAACTTAGAACGGATTCAAAGAGCAATTCCAATAATTTCTCATTAAAAATGTAAACCACAAAATCAAAATTATACAAAGATTTCCAGTCGTTCTGATGAGTACTGATTGTTTAACATTTTTTTGCCCCTTAAGGGCATGCCCCCCAGGGGTCATACAAAAAGTCTGCTATCATCAGTAAATCAGATGCACATAATTGAACTTGAATCCAAAGTTTCAGCTTCCAAACATGAATACTTCAGAAGATTTCGCTTATTACTGGATATCGCGAAATACATTTTCGCTCATTTTTCCGCCCTGAGGGCAAATTTCAAAATTCCGAAACCTTCGGCACAGACAACTTTTATAGTGTTACTTATACCTTTATTACAAGGTTTCTGCGATTTAAGGTGTAAGAGGAGTTCAGCGGAATCGATTTTTACGTTTTTGGACCCCCTAGAGGCCATGCCCAGAGGGGTCAAACCAAAATTGCGACACCCTCTGTGAAGTTGCTACATAATATGCGAGTCGATATCCGAGTTTCAACTTTCTAGCCCTAATGGCCTTGGAAATTTCTTCAATTATTGGATATCTCGAAAATTCGTTTTCGCCCATAATTTGCCCCTAGGGCGTTTGACCTAAATTCCGAATCCACAGTGCGCTACTTCTGATCATACTCTAGTATGGTGCCAAGTTTCAAATTTGTATCTCTTATAGTTCCAGAGCTATCGGGGAGCATTACAAACGCACGTACGTGCGTACGTATATACGCACGTACATACTGACGGACTGTATTGCATAATCCCCCCGCTTTCGCTAAGCGGGGGGATAAAAAGAAGTAAGTTTTATGTAAATAGTATTTCTGTTCCATGATAAGCTGAGGTTCAACAAGGGATCTAGGTGACCCTGCTCACTAGTAATACCCCGCTCTGAACTTCCAGCATCTATTAACCTTACTTAATTGGTTAATAAAATGTAGTCCCCATCAAGTCACAATATGGCATGACAATTCAAAATTACAAGTTTGTATTATTTACCATTGCAGGGAAAAGCTTAAAGAAAATTGTGACGCACTGATGGACGAAATGTTGAAAAATTGACTTAGTCGGTAAACAGAAAGTAGTATCCTGACAGGTCTGAAAATACATAGCACATTATGGCATAACTATATTAAGCTTTTCACAAAATTTCAAGCTTGTATCATTATCCGTTGCAGAGAAAGGGCTTGACGAAAGTTGTGACGAACGGACTTGGACGGAATGTTGAAAATTGAATAAGTCGGTAAACAGGAAGTAGTATCCCGACAGGTCTGGAAATGAATCCCACCATATCGCATGACAATACAAAGCTTCTGACAAAATGTCAAATTTGTATCATTAACCGTTGCAAGGAAAAGCTTAACAAAAGTTGTGACGGACGGACAGCAAGTTAAAAAATTGACTAAGTCGTTTGACAGGAAGAAGTATCCCGACTTTCTAAAAATGCATACCACAATAGGGCATGACTATACAGAGCTTCTGACGACAAAATTTCAAAGGAGGGGGTATGGTAAGGCCATTTTTTTGGCCCCTCATTTTCGAAAATACAAAGTATTGTAAATTCATCAATTATCACTCTTAAGATGTTCATAAGACATTAGTCTATCAGATATCAGTAATCATAGTTTTGAATTCTGTCTCATATCTTCGTACTGGGCTCTCAAACTTAATGTTTTTCAGGAAAATCCTTAAAATCCCTAAAAATGCCTCATGTTGACGTCTTCTCATTTATATTTAGATATGAGCAACAGCCTTACCAAAATAGATCTTTTTCTATGAGACGTATTTTTAAAAGACATTGATGTGGTTAAAATATCTTTTTGGGTAAGGATGTTGCTCACATTTGATTTTAATTTCATACAAAATTTCCCCAAATATGGCATGTTAATGACGTCATGACTGAATTTTCTGTATAAAAGTTTCTAGATTATAGTACTATAATCAATTGGCAAATATACCAGTGCATTTTTGAGGAAGTTGAATGATTTATATATTTTTGCAATTTTAGGGGTCAATTTTCTATTGCTTATCATACCTCCTCTTTTGTATCATTTGCCATTGCAGAGAAAGGTGTAACGAAAGTTGTGACGGACGGACGGGCGGAATGGTGAAATATTGACTAAGTCGGTTAACAGGTTAACAGGAAGAAGTATCTCGACAGGTCTGAAAATGCATACCACAATATTGCATGACTAAACAAAACTTCTGATAAAATTTCAAGCTTGTATCATTATTCATTGCAGAGAAAAGGCTTGACAAGGTTGTGACGGACGGAATGACGGACACGGATAAAACAGTATACCCCCTCCTTCGGAGCGGGGTATAATTATTTGGTGTCTCGATAGATTTTTAGATAAATCTTGAATACCCATATTTCTAATAACGCGACCCAGCGCATGAATCGGTTGTTATTGGATCCGGCTACAGATCTGCCAGGCGCGTCCCCAGGTGGTGGATAGAATGCCCCGTTTATGCGGTGTAGTCAGGTCATAATACGAAAAGCCTGACCGCGAACCATTGTAGCAAAACTGTATGGAGATTGCCAGGCCCCATGCAGTATTTAAGACCCCTTCTATATTTCTTGTTCAAGAGTAGACTAAGCGGGGTCGTATGGAAGGCTAAATTTCCTGCCCCTACCCATTTCTCCCCATTTCCAGTGGCAAAACTCGGTGCCCCAGTTGTCCTTCTCCTTCTTTTACATACTAGTATGATGTTTTGAATTGCTTAACATGTTCTCGTCCTGATATAACTGAAATATTGCTCACTGGACGTAAAACACTAAGTAATCAATCAATTTAATAACGTGACAGTACCCAAATTGCACCACATTTTAATGTTTTTATCTTTGTACTATTAACAAACTTAATAAATTTATATTTGATTTATTCTTTTGACAAAACCTTTACTTTGTGCATCTATAGGAAAAAGAAGGGAAACGGGGATTGTGTCAAAGAGACAACGACCCTAAGGGGAGTAATAACAACTCAAAGCCACCATAAGATCTTCAATGAACGGTGAGGAAACCCCACCACCAACGGCAGGTCGGAGTTGGCCCCTAAATAAAGAGTAATCAAGTTCAGCGGAATAAACATCATCCTAGACTCCCATAGACATAAAGTGAACTAACTATAGTCTTCTTTTTAATTTTTTTTCTCAATATGGTAGAAGCAAAATAAAATATCACTATAATTTCTAAAGTGATCACAATCTGTTTAAACTTTTTTTTAAATACAAGCTGCAAACAAAAAATAGTTTATGCATTTTTGTACTTTAATTTCATGAATTCTTTGAGTTGTTGACAGTCGATACCAAAACTGGAGGATCGGACTTTTTCTCGGAGCATGCTTAAGGTTTTTGACTATGTACTATGAAATATACTCACTGACGATATTTATTGATTGGGTTGTTTAAGTGATTAATAATGAACAGGATAACAAAAATTAGGATCACGAGTGAGGAAAAAGTATTTTTTGCACGATCTTTATTTCATCCGGAAAAGAAATTACTGTGGGAACTTGCCGTGCTCTTTATCCTCTCTTAGAGTTCTCGTTTTTGCCCTGTCTTTGGACTTCGATTTTTGTGAATATCACCCCTTTGTTCCTTCGGTATTCTACTGCCGTTGTTTTAGATTAAAACTAGAAGTAGTGTGGTCCGCTGGGCCACAAATGAATACCCCCGCTTCCAAAGTGTAATACAATTCTGTAAACAGTTGGCCAGACCAAACCTGAAATCAAGCGAAGAAAACAGGAAGTGGTAATATATCAGACCTGAAAACGGCTTACACATTACAACTCATCAAAATCAAGCTTCAGACCAAATATGAAACCAACCCAACCAATGGAAGCTGAGAAAACTGATGAAAATTTCTCCTTCCTAGTAAGTTACTGTTACAAATCAAAGAATCGACAAACAGGAAGTGTATCCACAACAGACCTGTAAATGGCTTACACATTACAACTCATCATTATAAAGTTCTAGTCCAAATTTGAAATCATACCCACTTATAGAAGCCAAATAAACTGTGACGAAAAAATTCTCATCGTAAAACTTCAACATATTGGCAAACAGGAAGTGGTAATATGGTAGACCTCAAAATAGCTTACACGTTACAAATCATTATTATAAAGCTCCAAACCAAATTTAAAATTATTCCCATCCATACAATTCAAGTAAACTGCGACGAAAATTTCTCATCCATAGTGTGTTATAGTAAAACTTCAACATATCGGCAAACAGGAAGTAGAAAAATGACAGACCCGAAAATAGCTTACACGTTGCAACTCATCAATAATCAAGCTCCTGACCAAATATGAAATCATTCCAACATATACAAACTGAGAAAATTGTGACGAAAATTTCTCATCCATAGTGTGTTATAGTAAAACTTCAACATATCGGCAAACAGGAAGCAGCAAAACGGCAGACGGGAAAAAAAGCTTACACGTTAAAACTCATCATAATTAAGCTTCTGATCAAATATGAAATCATTACAACATATACCAGCTGAGAAAACTGTGACCAAAATTTCTCATCCACAGTGTGTTATAGTAGAACTTCCAACGTATCGGCAAACAGGAAGTAGCAACACGACAGACCCAAAAATACCTTACACGTTACAAATTATCATAATCAAGCTTCTGACCAAATATGAAATCATTCCAACATAGATCAACATATACAAGCTGAGAAAACTGTAACCAAAAATGTGTGACGGACGGACGGACAGACGAACGGACGGACGGAAACGCCCATCACTATATACCCGCCGCCTTTTCAAAGCGGGGGTATAATAAATATAGCCTAACATGTTCATGACAATAGGTACAAATAAAAATTAAAATGACAAACATTCCTTTAATGAACCTTCTGGAATTAATATTACAATTTCAAACCCTCCCTTTTTCACATTGTTGAATTTAGGTACCCCGCGCAATTTGGATACTCCCACGTTATATAAGAAGGAATGAAATGTTGTTAATCGTGTAGGATCGGGAAACTAACCGTTTTTGCACTGAAAGAAGATTCTACCTTTCGTTCGTTTTAGCTTACTCAGAACACCTATCGGGAAGAAAGATCACTCTTAATAGAGGTAACCGGATAAGTGACGAACTGAACGAACGAACCAAATGTACATTACGGGAGCAGTAAATTATCCAATGATTGATTGATTGATTGAATATTGTTTAACGTCTACTCAGCAATATTTCAGCTATATCAAGACGAGAACAAGTTTGTTAATAAATAAATCTTTGGGGTATGGAAAGGGCCATGGGACGGGAAATTCTGACTGCCACTGGAAAAGTAGGAAGAAATCGTCAAGGGCTGGGAAATTAGCTTTGTAGCCGATCACCTACGGACCGACCCAAAAAGAGCTTGCTATAAGGGTTCTTTAACGTGCAGGAAGCGTGGCATTGCTTCCAACACGTGGACCTGAGTTTACATCCCTTCCGAAAGATGGGTTGTGTATTTATTAATCCCGCATAACCACGGAATGGGTCCTATTTCTATATCCCGGGACCCTCGGGGTCAGCCTCCGTTTAGGAGGGGTCACACCCCGCAAGCCGGAGATACTAGGTCCTATTTCTATATCCCGGGGTTCCCTCGGGGTCCTCTGTAAGGACGACTAATACTCCAAGCTCAGAGGATGCTGCGGGCCTATTCATAAGCCGGGACCGCGCACGGCGGAATTATCCAATGTATAAAATATAAAATAAACAGATAAAACATGAAAAATATCGTGGAAATAGACACTAAAAAGGTTAAACAGATATACTTCAATAAAATTTGAAAAACATATTCATGCATATTAATGTAAAACTGAGATATTAGAAATCTTGTACCGGATGTTTATATACGAAAGACACGTATATACTTTACGTATGTACATGTAGAAATAAAATTGGTCAATCGTGAAGGGGTGTGTAACTCTTCATGATCAATAGTCAACAGGTGAAGTATATGCACAGAGGGACTAGGAGGGGTCTTAGCGAAAACTGTAAGACATGTGTTTTCTGAGAAAGGCAGATCTTTTAAGCGCGATTCCTTAAAATGGCACCTAAAACATTTTTGAATTTTCAGAATTGCGTGATCAGAAAAAATTATTAGT
>MJUU01037427.1:108404-118703 GCA_002080025.1 Modiolus philippinarum | reverse complement strand
TCCTAACAGAGGACCCCGAGGGAACCCCGGGATATAGAAATAGGACCCAGTATCTCCGGCTTGCGGGGTGTGACCCCTCCTAAACGGAGGCTGACCCCGAGGGTCCCGGGATATAGAAATAGGACCCATTCCGTGGTTGTGCGGGATTAATAAATACACAACCCATCTTTCGGATGGGATGTAAACTCAGGTCCACGTGTTGGAAGAAATGCCACTCTTCCTGCACGTTAAAGAACCCTTGTAGCAAGCTCTTTTTGGGGTGGTCCGTAGGTGATCGGCTACAAGGCTTAATTCCCCGCCCTTGACGATTTCACCCTACTTTTCCAGTGGCAGTCAGAATTTCCCGTCCCATGGCCATTTCCATACCCCAAAGTGATTATTTATCAACAAACTTGTTCTCGTCTTGATATAGCTGAAATATTGCTGAGTAGACGTTAAACATATTCAATCAATCAATCAATAAAAGTTAACGGATGGACGGACGGACGACGGACGCCGAGTGATGGCAAAAGCTCACATGGCCTTTGGCCAGGTGAGCTAAAACTCAGGAAAAAGTTGACCAATAAAGGGCCACAACTCAAATATAGGTACAGGTACTTGGATTTTCTTCAAAATATCCATGTGGGTAGATCTTAAAATGCTGAATATTTTTGCCAGTAACCTCTATCTGTTATAGTTGTTTTAATAAAAAAAATAAACAAGATGTGTTTTGTGAAACACTTATGCCCCCTAGCAGAAGTAAAGAAGAAACATTTAGCAACTTTGAATGTCCTTCTGACAAAATAATTTGTAGAAATAAATTCTGGTATCAACTGGAAAGTTTAATAAAATCAAATGATGATTGCAATTGGATGCAAACACAGAAGTCACCCAAATGAACCCCTCTAATCATTATCCAAGCATTACTAAGAAAACAATTTTCAACCCCCCCCCTTTTTTGGAACATTTATAGTCAACTCATTGTGTTCTGTCTATCAGTGTTATCAGTACTTTGATAACGCCAGGGATCATCAATACTAGTTCCCCAAAAGTGGAGGAATACACAGAAGAGAAGAAATGAAATAATAGATATTTTTAGAAACCTCCCTAATCATTGAAATAAATATAATACATATGTAAATACCTGTAAAATGAAAGTGAATAAATGAAGAAAATATGCTGAATTATTTAAAAAATCTTTTTAAGAAAAAAAATTCTATGGACATCAAGAAACATTTCACATAAATAAGTTTAATTTCTATATATATATATATACATGTTATATAAAATAAAACAAAATATAATTTCATTTTTCTGGTGAAATTTTACCGGACAGTCACATGCAAAGGTCAAGGTCATGAGGTCAAATATTCTGGTACCAACTGAAAGGTCTCTCCACAAGGAATACACATGCAAACTATGAAAGCCCTATCACTTACTATTCAAAAGATATGCTCAATGTTAAAGTTTTTATGCAGTTGTTCACAGGCCAAGGTCAAGGTCACAAGGTCATTTATTCTGGTACCAATTAAAAGGTCTTCCCACACAGAATGCACATGCAAAATATGAAAGCCATTCAAAAGATATACCCAATGTTAAAGTTTATTATTTTTTTCAAAAAGTCCATCACATGTCAAGGTCAAGGTCACCAGGTCCAAAATTTTAGTATCGTTTGAAAGGTCTTGCCACAAGGAATACACATGCAAAATATGAGAGCCCTATCACTTACCATTCGAAAGATATACCCAATATTAAAGTTTTTTTGTGGACAAACAGACAAACAAACAGACCAAAAACTGTATATATGACCCCTGAATCTTTGGGCATAAAAACATCCAAATTAAGACGAACTTACATGGGTCATCAGATTTTCTTGAAAATTTCAGCATGGATAGATCTTCTCATGCTGATCATCTTTACCCCCATGTCAGATTTTTGATATCTGTAACGGTTTTGGAGTTATTTGCCAAAAACTGTAATTTACCCCTATGTTCTATTTTTAGTAATGGCAGCCATGTTGTTTGACCTAAGACAAACAAAACTAGAGCTGTCGGCAAAGCCAGACTAATACCCCAAGCAACTGCATTTTAGTATCAAGGCATGTCATTTTGAAATTTGACCTTCAACCACATGGTAATGGCTCCAAACACGGTTTTACTATCATAAAGGTCAAAGGTCAAAGTCAAGGTCACAGTGACCTAAATTTGGTACGCGACACATCGTCTTCCCATGATGCATCCACACACCAAGTTTGATAATCCTAGATGCTACGGTACAAAAGTTCTGCTCCAGACACGGTTTTACTATCATAAAGGTTAAAGTCAAGGTCACAGTGACCTAAATTTGGTACACGACACATCGTCTTCCCATGATGCATCCACACACAAAGTTTGATAATCCTAGGTGCTACCCTACAAAAGGTCTGTTCTGGACACGGGTTTACTATCATAACGGTCAAAGGTCAAAGTCAAGGTCACAGTGACATAAATTTGGTATGTGACACATCGTCTTCCCATGATGCATACACACACCAAGTATGATAATCCTAGGTGCTACGGTACAAAAGTTCTGCTCCGGAAACGGTTTTACTATCATAAAGGTCAAAGGTCAAGGTCACAGTGACCTAAATCTGGTACGCGACACATCGTCTTGCCATGATGCATCCACACACCAAGTTTGATAATCCTAGGAGCTACGGTACAAAAGTTCTGCCCTGGACACAGTTTTACTATCATAAAGGTAAAAGGTCAAAGTCAAGGTCACAGTGACCTTAATTTGCTACGCGACACATCGTCTTGCCATGATGCATCCACACATCAAGTTTGATAATCCTAGGTGCTACAGTACAAAAGTTCTGCTCCGGACACGGTTATACTATCATAAAGGTCAAAGGTCAAAGTCAAAGTCACAGTGACCTTAATTTGGTAAGCGACACATGGTCTTGCTATGATGCATCCACACATCAAGTTTGATAATCCTAGGTGCTACGGTACAAAAGTTCTGCTCCGGACACGAAATGCACATGGTTTTACTATCATAAAGATCAAAGGTCAAAGTCAAGGTCACAGTAACCTAAATTTGGTACGCGACACATCGTCTTTCCATGATGCATCCACACACCAAGTTTGATAATCCTACGTGCTACGGTACAAAAGTTCTGCTCTGGAGACGAAACGGGACGGACGGACAGACATGGTGATATACCCCCCAAACTTCGTCTGCGGGGGGTATAATAACAAATTTGAAACTAGATACTGTTATGTATTTGATGCTTCATCCGGATATTTACACTACCGTTATTGGTAATCTATTAGTCACGCAGCGCGTATGAAAATCTTATGTTAATTACTTCTTGTCTCAGTATTAAAAGTAGTTCTAGAATGTAAACATTGTGACTGTTGTTGTGCCATACCTCAAACATAATAATTGGCGACGAGGATAAAAAACGAACCAATTAATTAAAGAACAATGTCATAAACAACAGGGACGTTGCATGAACAATGCATGACAATCGATATTTAGTCTGAATAGCCTGCTTGTTTGTCGAGGCATTCGTCAGTATCATAAACACAGTGATCGTCAGTTGGGTTGAAATATTGACATTTAATTATGGCAGCATTTGGTTTGATCGGTAGAATCAATCCATTCGATGAGACACTTGAAACATGGGGAAGCTATGTCGAACGTTTAGATCAATACTTCGAAGCTAACGACATCGACAACACGAAGAGAGTTTCATCGCTTCTGATATTGTATGTTTTAATGTAATGATGTATTTGTTATTTATGTAAGTCAGTATAAAAGCTCTTTCAGAGCTTATGTTTCTTGTTATATGTATAATACCCGACTATAAATAAAAATTACTTACTTACTTACTTACATTGATAGGGGGAAAAACATACTCGTTAGTCCGAGATCTCACATTTCCTCAAAAACCATCACAAAAAACATACCAAGAACTTACACACTTATTAAACAGACATTTGTCACCTAAGCCGCTTATAACTGCCGAAAGATACCGTTTTTATAAGCGTGAACAAAAAGAGGGGGAGACTGTCAATGAGTACGTGGCACAACTGAGAAAGCTGTCTAAAGATTGTGAGTTTCATACATTTTTAAACGACGCACTAAGAGACAAAATCGTCTGTGGTCTAAAAAATGTTCACATACAGAAACGCCTGCTCAGTGAGGCGGAATTAACTCTTGCAAAAACAATTGACATAGCTGTAGCAATGGAAACAGCAGCAAAAGATGCTTCAGAACTACAAGGCAATGTACAAGTGAACAAAATTAAAACAACAAAGGGCAAACCAACTGTAAAATTTAGTTCAGATAATCACCAACAGTGCTATCGCTGCAATGGCAAGGGACACTACCCACAAAACTGTAAATTTAACAAAGCCATTTGTCATTGGTGTAACAAGAAAGGCCATATAATCAAAGCTTGTAGATCAAAGGGTAAACCCCAATTCAAGAGAAAAACAAAATCTTTGCATTGGACAGGTGAAAACTCTGAAACCGATTCAGAAGGTGAAGTTATCATAGGTACACTTCTAGTAAACAGTGTTGAAAACAATAGCAAAGCAATCTATGTAGCGCCTAAAATTGAGGGTGTAACCTTGAATATGGAGCTGGACACAGGATCCGCCGTTTCGGTCACAGGGCCTTGTTACTGATTAGAAAATTTTACTATCCATGCATATACACTTTTCTAATGAGTAACAAGGCCCTGTGTTTCGGTCATGGCAAAAGATGACTTTATTAACAATTTTCCCAATCACAAGACATTGAAAAAGACTAAATTGCTATTGAAAACATACACTGGTGAAAATTTGAAGCCGATGGGTGTTGCACATGTTAATGTGGAGTACAATGACAAATCGTATCATTTACCACTCTATGTAGTAGAAAAGGGTGGTCATGCATTATTTGGGCGAGACTGGCTAAAAGAAATACCCCTTGACTGGCCTAGTATAAAGTCTATAGCTGCACAGAAGAAAGAAATTACTAAGAACAGTCCTGAGTTAGATGCTATTTTGAAAAAGCACAACATTGTTTTTGAACAAAAACTAGAGGAAGTAAAGGGAATAAATGCGAAATTCCAAGTTTATGAAAACAGCCAACCAAAGTACATTAAAGCCAGAACAGTGGCATATTCATTGCGAGACAAGGTCGAGAAAGAATTAGACCGATTAGAAAATGAAGGAACTTTAACTAAAGTGAACCACAGTGATTGGGCTACACCTATTGTCCCAGTTCTCAAGAAAAATGGGGATATTAGAATATGTGGGGATTTCAAAGTAACTGTAAATCCCGTTTTGAAAATAGATCAGTACCCATTGCCCAAAATTGAAGATATTTTCGCAAAGTTAGCTGGTGGGCAACAATTTACGAAGTTGGACTTAACAAACGCTTATCTACACCTACCTGTACACGAAAATTCAAAGGAATTAGTAACAATAAACACTCATAAAGGTTTATACAGGTACAACAGAATGCCGTTTGGTATCGCCTCTGCACCGGCAATTTGGCAACGTACTATAGATGAGGTGTTACAGGGTATCCCTGGTGTACAGGTTATGTTAGATGATATGATCATAACGGGCAAAGATGATCAAGAACACTTAAACAACCTAGATAAAGTTTTGTCTAGACTCGAAGAATATGGATTATGACTGAATTTGGATAAAAGCGAATTTTTCAAAGACAGTGTTACGTTTTGTAGACACATTATAGACAAAGATGGACTACACAAAACACCGGACAAAATTCATGCAATAACTAATGCCCCGAAACCAGACAATGTTACACAGCTGAAATCATTTCTAGGATTAGTCAACTACTATGGCAAATTTTTGCCGGATCTTGCAACTGTATTAAATCCATTACACCGCTTGCTTCACAAAGGTCAACAATGGAAATGGGACCAACACTGTGATGATGCGTTTCAAAAGGTGAAACAACTTGTAACATCTGAACAAGTTTTGACTTATTTTGATTCGGAGAAACCAACTAAATTGGCATGCGATGCGTCAGCCTATGGCATTGGGGCTGTAATTTCACACATTTGTAATGGACAAGAAAAACCAATCGCCTTTGCTAGTAGAACACTTAATCAGGCCGAGAAAAACTATTCACAAATTGATAAAGAAGCACTTGGACTTATATGGGGAATCAAGAAGTTCCATACATATCTCTATGGCCAAAAATTTATTCTAGAAACTGATCACCAACCTTTAGTTCACATTTTCAAGCCAGAAAAAGGAATTTCGTCAACAGCGTCTGCAAGAATTCAGGGATATGCAACATTTCTCTCAGGATATGATAATGAGATAGTGTTTCGAAAAACAGAAAAACATTCAAATGCCGATGCCTTATCTAGGCTTCCGTTGAAAAACTTTGAACACGAGATAGACAACGAAGAACCAGTTAATGTGTTCCATATTGAGCAAATCGAAAGTTTGCCAGTATCAAATAAGGAGATACAAATAGAGACTAGAAAAGACAGAACTCTAGCACTAGCACATGATTTTACACCAAATGGGTGGCCGCAGGCATATAAAGATGGTGAATTAGCTCCATACTATTCTAGACGTGATGAACTAACAGTATCTCAAGGATGCATGATGTGGGGAATCCGAGTAGTAATTCCCGCAAAGTTACGAGCAAAAGTTCTCGATCAAATCCATGAAGGTCATCTTGGAGTAGTAAAGATGAAATCATTTGCACGTAGTCTGGTATGGTGGCCTGGCATCGATAGAGACATTTGAAACTTTAGCAAAACAATGTGTAGGTTGTCAGGAAAATCGGAACATGCCACCGGGAGCTCCACTTATACCGTGGGATTGGCCTTCTCAGCCGTGGGAAAGGATACATATCGACTTCGCAGGACCTTTCCTAGGATCAATGTTTTTGATTGTTGTGGACGCAATGTCAAAATGGCCGGAAGTTATTCAAATGTCTAAAACTACTCCTACACATACCATTGAAGTCTTGCGCACTATCTTCGCAAGGAATGGAATACCAACACGTATTGTAACTGACAATGGTCCTCAGTTTATTTCATCGGAATTTCAACAGTTTATGGACATAAATGGAATCAAGCACATTAAAACAACGCCATATCACCCATCTAGCAATGGACTTGCTGAGCGTTTTGTGCAATCATTCAAACAAGCTATGCGAGCTAGTAAAAAAGACTCTGGAACAATTTCGAAGAAGCTAGCAAAATTTCTATTAGCTTACCGAAGCACGCCGCACCAAAAAACAAACGAAACACCGTCGATGCTGAAGACAACTTAAAACGAGACTGCATAACATCAAATCCAATGTGAAAAACCGTGTCATCGGGAAACAGGAAGAAATGTGCAACTGCCGTAAACATCACTTTCAAACTGGACAATCTGTAATTGTAAGAGATTTTAGAGGAAACTCAAAGTGGATACCAGGAACAATCAATGAAAAAACTGGTCCTGTTTCATATCGTGTTACAACTGCAACAGGAGGAGAATGGCTTAGGCATGCAGATCAAATTCTTGACTCTAAAGCTAGCACAAGTGACACTTACGCTGAACCGAATAGTGACACTTCCACTAAGCCGAATATCACTATTGAACAGCAAGCTATACAAGTACCAATTACAAAGACACCATCACCGTCCAAATATGTTCAACCTGTTCAACAAGAACAGCGCTATCCACAACGAATCCGCAAACCTAGGAAAATGGAAGATTTTGTGTCTTACTGAAAGCACAGTGTTTGGGCATAATAATCCCAGTGCTTCAGTGAATACCCTTAGGGTTATGTTTCGTTATGTTTATTGTGTTTTGATATTACATGTAGTTTAGTGTTTTCATATATTCATAGGTTAGATTCGTTGCTTAAAAACTTTCAACCGATAATCTTGATTATGAATATTGACTGTAATTTCGATTTATAATTATTTCATATTTTTCAAAATTATTTCTAGTATTGAGACTTTAAAGTTTTCATTTGTGGAATTTAATGATTCAATATAATTTATATGTTTAATTTTAAAAGGTAACTATTCAAAACTAAGAGGGAAAAAATGTTATGTATTTGATGCTTCATCCGGATATTTACACTACCGTTATTGGTAATCTATTAGTCACGCAGCGCGTATGAAAATCTTAAGTTAATTACTTCTTGTCTCAGTATTAAAAGTAGTTCTAGAATGTAAACATTGTGACTGTTGTTGTGCCATACCCCCAAACATAATAGATACCCTAGTGATGATTCAGTTGAAGTTTGGTTCAATTTGACCCAGTGGTTTCAGAGGAGAAGATTTTTGAAAGTGAGCTAACGATGGACAGACGACTGACGCCAAGTGCCCTGGCATATCCATGTGAGCTAAAAAGTCCAAGGCCAACAATCTGTCAAAATCAGTGGACCTGAACAAAGCTGTAACTCCTGGAGGTAGACTCAAATATATAGCAAAGATTAGCTGAACATCTGGAACGGTTTGGCATGTTTGGGAAAAAGTCTGGAAAAACTTACATTTTAACACAATTTTCTAAGTCCAAGACCCATAACTCTGTCAAAAATAAATGGACAGTAACCAAACTCCAACTTGATCTATAACTAATTGTGGTAGACTAACATAGCATATATCAGCTTAATATCTGAAATGGTTTAAAAAAAAAAGTCCGGAAATATATTTTATCAAGATTTTCTAAGTCAAAGGCCCATAACTCTGCCCAAAATCAATGAATCGGAACAAAACTCGAACTTGATCTGTAACTCATGGTGGTAGACTTAACTCCCAAAATTAGGTAAATATCACTTATAGTATGGGAAAAAAGTCTGGAAAACTGAGTGTGACAGACTGACAGACGGACTGACGGACGGACTGACGGACGGACGGAGTGCAAACCTAAAGTCCCCTTCGACGAAGCCGGTAGGGGATTACAAAGTAAAATGGGATATTGTAAGTTCTTCCATGCAGTGACTGTAAGGAACAATTTGTAGATCTAATTTTAATTAGATCTTACATGTATTTAAATATTGTAAATGTTGTGATTTTCGTGGTGTACTAACAACCCTAATTTTCTCTATTTTCATGATTTTCCGGATTGACAAAAAAAACATGAAAATTAGTACCCGAGAATTCTCAGAAGCAAAAAGACTGTACTTATATTTTCTATGTCTGTAGTACTCCATATACAGCAGTATTTGGTTGCATGGGCATGATGGGGAGAAGAGTATTTTTTCAATGATGTCAGCATGTTAATTATGAATACATAAATCAATATTTTCTGACTGATATGCAGTAGAAAATACAAAACGACCCTCTTACTGGTTACGGAAATAATTTCCAAGTGATCAGGAAATCTCTACTTACACATGTACTACCATAAGTTAACAACTTACAAGTATATGAGATTTACAGGACACATCATTTAAGTTGTTTTTACAAGGCAACTAAACAGTTTGTTTTTGTTTAAGAGGCAGGTAAACATACATGACATATAAAAAACATAAAATTTCCTTAACCTCACGAAAAAAATGAAGACATTATCATCATGATCAAGACATTATCATCATGATCATGCAATTGTTCATTTAAGAGTTGGATGCTTCATTTTTTTTAACCACAATAAATACATGTATGTTCATGATTCCATGTAAACATGACATGTATTGCATAATGCAAAGTTCTTGTGCCACAGAATGCAAATTCCCTTTTTGACTGTCAATTTTCATAATGACATTCCAAAGTTACAGAAATTTTTTGGAAATTGGTATCCAGTTTCTAAAATGTTAATTTTTTACTTCATGTTTTTAGCATTTATCTGAATATACATGACATTCATGATATATCAAGAAGACCTCTTTTAATATGATGCAAAGTTCCCTTGTGACCCTGACTAAGTATGTAAAACAATATATATGTCATAAATAATGTCGAACCATAACCCACATATCACCATGCTCACGCTATGGGAAATTGAAAAAAAAAACGATTATCAGAAATAATCTGACAGCTATAATCTATTATAACTGTATTTTCTTTAATGCTGCTCATTTTAATACCATGATGATTGATTGATTGAGTAGTTAGAGTTTAATGTCCAATGAGCAATATTTCAGCTATATCAGGGCTATATCAGGATGAAAACAAGTTTAATCAATTAAAAAAAAAATGAAAGTAACAGAAGAAAGAAACGAACCATGAAACACTAAATATTCCTGACTGTCTAGTAATCCTTCTGACTCATTTATTTGATTGATATATATTTAATAACATGAAAAATTAACTTGTTTTGTCAATTTACTTTGTCTTTTCACATTGGTATCTTA
>MJUU01037427.1:96464-106981 GCA_002080025.1 Modiolus philippinarum | reverse complement strand
TAAGTGCAAATTTAGGTGGGTGTGGACACAGTACAATTGTGGATACATTATGAGTATGGATTTAATCCTGGAAAAAGATATAATCCTTCAAGAAATAACTTTTCTGTCGAAATCAAATTTAAACTAAAATCCACCCATTTTTGGCACTGACATTTTTTTTTCTAAACATAGGTAATCAATGATTACAAAGTTCGCCTCGTTATGGCACATGGACACAGAAACCCTATTTGGCCAGGGTGCTCATTTACCATACCTTATGCATGTATACAAAGGCTAGAAAATCTTACCATGTACAGTAACCGAGACCTGAATTCGGACATAAACAGTAAAGTGACCTAATTTTGCTTGGATGCTGACCTACCCGCAAAGATGCATGCACATGCAAAGTTAGATGATCCTACCATGTACAGTTACTTAGATATGAACTCGAACGTAAACTTGAATGTAAGTCAATCATGCGGAAAATATAGGTCAAAGTGACCTAATTTCACTGGATGCTGACCTACCCCCAAAGATGCATGCACATGCAAGGTAAGATGATCCTTCCATGTACAGTTACTTAGACAGTCAGGGGACAGACTGGAGTAAGTCAAATTATTTTAGACCTCTTCAAGTCTGAAATTATAGGTTTTGTTGAGCATTTTGACCTAAACAAGTCTAAAATTGACCAGACTTGTAGAAGTGTAAGAGGAATTACTTTTTTTTATGTTTTTGTGCTTTATGGGTATTTGCAATTATCCTTCATATTGTTTATCATTGAAAAACAATCATGGCTAATACCTTGTAATTTAAAACAAAAAGCTATACCAATCTGCAAAAGCAGTTGGTTGATATGATCATTTTTGTTATCTTTGATAACAATCTTAAATTGATTGTACACCTGCTGTCCTAATTTTGATTCAGTAACCAATAATTTTCTGATGAAAATGGAAAATTAAACTTCTATGTAATTCAAATTAGGTCTGGACGCCCCACCTCTAAATACTGACGCTTGGCTCATTGAAATGGTCAATTTAGCAAATTTTAGACTTATGCAAGTCTAATTAGGCCAAAAAGAAAAATATGTGTGTTTACTGTAGTCTGCTGAAAAAAATTAGGGTCGGTAGGTCAGGAATCTTTTTTTTTTTTTTCAGGCATCGTCAACGAAATCAGGAAAAAGTTCGGGTCATTCCCAAGTCCGTTCCGAAATTAATCCTACAAACCGGAAGTCCTGCCATTTGCATTGTGTTTTGGAAGAAACTTGGCATATTTCTTGATTTTTGTCGATTTGAATGTCTTTTGAACCAAATAAAAAGATTAAATGTCTATTTTATTAACTTTCCGTACCAGCGGAAGCATGTTACCAGATAAACTTATCAATTTACAGAGGTCTGTATCAAAATAGGGTCGGTTGATAACAACGTTGAACTTTTTTTTTAGGAGAATCAATAAAAAGTTCTAGGGTCGGCATCTAAAAAATAGGGTCGGTCGGACTACCGTAAACACACATATTTTTTTTTTGGCCTTATCCATAAAATTTTAAACACCTGTGCAACAGGAAATAAACATTGGACTTCATCAGGTCTAAAAATTTTAGACTTCAACAGGTCTATCATGTCTATGCATACAAAACTTAGAAAATTAAAAGACTATAACAAGTCTAAAACTCTGCAGACTTGTACCAGTCTGTCCCCTGAATGTTAGATCTGAACTTGGACGTTAACTTGAATGTAAGTCAATCATGCGGAAAATATAGGTCAAAGTGACCTAATTTTGCCTGGATGCTGACCTACCCCCAAAGATGCATGCACATGCAAGGTTAGATGATCCTACCATGTACAGTTACTGGGATATCAACTCAGACCTAAAATTAAATGAAAGCCAGCCAATCAGAAAATATAGGTCAAAGAGACTTCATTTTCCTGGAGGCTGTGAGTTAGCCCAAGATGCATCAGTACACAAAGTTTGATGATCCTACCCTTCATAGTTACCAAGATATATACCTAAATGCGGACGCGGAAGAAGACACAGATGCGGACACGGGGGTACTCCAATAGTCCCCCTCAACTTCGTTGAGGATGACTAAAAATCATAAGCTTTACAGAAATATCTATCCAACACTTTGAATAAACTTCTCACAAGGATTACAACGAAAAACAGGTTTCTCTCCCACAGCTTTATTTCAAAATATCTACCAAGTACCCTTTGAATTATTTCTTTTGAAAATTGTCGAAGTCTAAAAAATCATTGCAGAAAGAATCAATGAAAATCTAAAAATCTAATTATCTCACCTATTTAGTTTTGGACAATAATTATATTATTTCATGCACATCTGGACATAATGCCCTTCCCTTGTGTAAAGTATCATTAAAATCCTTTAAGTGGTTTAAGAGGAGTTGCGCTTATGAGGTTATCTGTGCAAATAGAATCAATGAAAAGTCGAAGTCGAATCATCTCCCCTTCCTGCTTTCAGACAATAATTATATTTCTTTAAGCACATCTCCATATAGTGTCCTTCCTCTGTGTAAAGTTTCATTAAAATCCTTCATGTGGTTTAAGAGAAGTTGCGCTTACGATGTTATCTGTGCAAATGGAATCAATGAAAAATCAAAGTAGAATTATCTCCCCTTCCTGGTTTTGGACAATTATTATATTTCTTTATGCACATGTCCATATAGTGTCCTTCCTTTGTGTAAAGTTTCATTAAAATCCTTCAAGTGGTTTAAGAGAAGTTGCACTTACAAGGTTATCTGTGCAAATGGAATCAATGAAAAGTCAAAGTTGAAATATCTCCCCTTCCTGGTTTCGAACAATAATTATATTTCTTTATGCACATCTCCATATAGTGTCCTTCCTTTGTGTAAAGTTTCATTAAAATCCTTCAAGTGGTTTGAGAGGAGTGCGCTTACGAGGTTATCTGTGCAAATGGAATCAACAAAAAAACCAAAGTCGAATTATCTCCCCTTCCTGGTTTCGGACAATAATCATAATACTTCATGCACATGTCCATATAGTGTCCTTCCTTTGTATGAGGTTTCATCAATATCTTTCAAGTGGTTCAAGAGGAGTTGCGCTTACAAAAAGTGTGGACAGACGGACAGACAGATGGACAGACGGACAGGGTGATTCCTATATTACCCCCTAAACTCATAGTTGCCAACCTCTGACAATGAAAAATCATGTCATGACATGACATACCAAAAAGCGTGTAAAAATGCGCGACATACTTTCAAACGGTGTAAAAATTAAGATGAAAACCAATTTACTATTATAAACTCCCATTGTATTCAACATATGCCTGTTTTGCTAATTTTAGAACAAGCTGACAAGGTACATATTAAAAACAATTACAAGTTTGGTTGAACTAACAGGAAAGCAAGCCAAAAAAATCGTAAAGAGGTTCTAAGCCTTGCCCTTGATGACCCCGTCATTTTACGAATTTTCTGTAGCTGATAAGGTGGTAATGGTCTTGGACCCATTTTGACAGATTAAGAGTTTCAAATGAGCCCGAGCTTTTGTATATCTGACTAGATTACTTTCTGTAAACATGGTAATTAATCCAATATAAATGTGTAAACTGCAAAGCCAAAGCCAGCCCCCTACTATCTGATCACTTTCTTTTACTTTTAACCATCAAACCCAGACGCCCAAATTTTCAAAAAATATAGTTTTCTCTTTGCACTCGAGTCTTTAGTCGACACAACCAACCAAGAAATTGAAACGAATTACCAGTTGTTTACCTGAAATCGAAGTTTCCAATTTACCCTACGTTAATGAAAAGTCCAGAGAATCACGGGAATCGATAGCGCTAATAACCAAAAACATTAACATCGAGTGTGGAAAAGTCCAGAGAATCACGAAAACCGCGATATCGCTAATAACCAAAAACGTAAACAACGAAAAGCGTGTAATGGCGTGTGAAGTTCAGAAAAGCGTGTACACGCCGTGTGACAAAATCTACGCGGGTAAACTGTTGAAAGCGTGTGTTACACGCGAAAATCATGTGAGTTGGCAACTATGCCTAAACTTTGTTTGCGGGGGGTATAAATATTGATATATTCACTATATATTCATATAGTAAATTTCAAAATTAACCAACTCAATTGAATTGTATAGTGAAAATGTGTTATTTGGTAAGAAAAACATCAATTTCAATGCAAGAATTTGCATAAACACCAATTGGTGTTTAACTACTTGTAATGATTACTGTAACCAGTAGGGATTCTGGTCATTTTTGGTTAATTTACAACATGTACATTTTTTTACGACCAACTGATATACTTGATGTCAAAAATTTCTGCCCAGTGATAAAGTTAATGTTGACAGCTCCAAAAATCAGACAAATTCCAGCTTCGAGTCAGTATACAAATGTACAATAAGGAAGTGACCCCACAATGAACCTATTGTCATATTTATTTGAGTTATGCTCCTTATATCACAGCAACATTTTTGATTGATGGGTTGATGAACAATGATGAAGCTATGTTACAAACAACAAGTGGTGGTACCATCAGCATGATCAGCTAAGAAATATGTGTGTGCAGGTCTTTATTTTGTCAACTGAAATGGTTGCCAAGGCCACAAAAAATACTGATTGGCGACTAAAAATAAAAGCTAGTCGCCTTTGAGCCACCATATTTTAACGTTTTTAGGTATTTAAACTGTTTTCAGTACTGATTTATATTCTTTCATACCCATTTACAGTTGAGTCTCCTAAGTCGGCGCATCTTATAAATTGGCACACATGAAGAAAACGATTTCTCTTTATAATATAAATATTGGTACAGAGCAATTTCTGTACTAACTTGAAGCTAGATAGCGATGATGACAAAAAAATCTTTTCTGAGTGTTCCCCAGAACTGAAAAAGGCCAAAACGGTGCTATATTGGTTGTTAATAGGCTCTATTGTTGTTTAGACGCTTACTGTAAACTTGTGTTAAAGTTCATTATTTTTGTAAAAAGTATTTTGTTCTATAATTTTGAACATTCCCACCTTCCACTGAAAACCCGAGAGTGAAAATTACTATTTATTTTGGGTTCCCAGTACATTGATATTCTCACCCTGCACCGACTTACAAGACATTTAAACATGGCGATATAATGGGGGTAGGTCATTTTAAGCTTGTTTTTCATACATTTTAGTTCAAGTTCTAATTTCAAATTCTGCATGATTTTAAAGTTGGCTTATGTTTATTTATTTTGTTGAAAGTTAAAAACAATGTGATGAAAAATTAAAGTAGGAATCGAAAGTTGAATGCTTAGGTGTGCCCACTTACAAGACTGCATCGTAGCGTTTAGTTGATGTCAAAACTAGTTGCCCCCAATTGTTCCTTCCATCTTTATATAGATCTGGCCTCTCTTAGTTCCAATTTTTTATCATTGATTAATTTGCTCTCTTCCTGATATTTCTCACTGGACCCATAAATCAATCAGTTTGCTTGCTACATGTATTTTTGACAGTTTCAATCGCTTTAAAGATCTCTGGCCACTGGCGACCAAAACTGTTAGTTGACGATCATTTTTTTAAAACGATCCAACTGGCAACCTATAATCAAAGTCTACTGTGAGGCCTGGCCTGGTGTGTGTTATTCCCATTTTTGATTCCAAGCCAGAGATGCCTAGGAGGCAGGAATTCCAAAAAAAAACATCTCTAGCTTCGAATCCCAAAAGGGATTAGGTGTGCCTGTCCCGTGATGGGATGGGGTAAACCATGTTAAGTGCTGCAGTCTGCCTGTGCTGGAACATATGGGCTCCTTTAGAATCATTTTGGGTTTTTTTAGCGAGTCAAAGCTATTATTATTTTTATGTCGTAGCATTTGTCATGTTTGTGACTGCGGAGCTACTGTACTGTACATGCTGTAGTTAGCTGAGGAACCGTAGCTGTATGGTCCTTTTATTTTTTTCTGATTTGGCGGACCATAGATCTATGGTCCGCAACTATAAAAAATCAGCATAAGGACCATAACTTAGCTACCACAATAGAGATTCATGTTCGACAACTCTCTGCAATAAAAACTCTTTAACTTTAGTTTAAATGAAAAGTTTTCTCTGAACAACACTGCTCGTGTACCAGTTATCGCCATTTTCACACTGTGATTTTGCGTGTGATCTTCTTAATCTGGGACTAAACTTATAATGCGCTATATTGTAAAAAATTACCAAGTAATACGTTAGCCAATCGTGTTCATTTACAGTTTCATTGCACATGCGCAGTAATATAGTCATTTTAAAAAGTGTTGGTTTTCTGGACAAATTTTGCTGATGTGTGTACTAGTTATCGCCATATTTCAAATAAAATATGCATCATTTTTTTTCAAACTGTTAAATGAACACTTTAATCCACCTAAGTACTCTTAAAAGGGATGAACTAAAAGGGGAATAAGGAATGAAAGGTCAGATGATGCAATTTTCAAACTGAAAGTAGCGTGATTTTTAAAAATGCGAAATTCGCTCTATTTTTTCACGAGAAAAGAAAAATAGAAGATATTTACAGCCCCAATTCATCTTGATTTGACTATTTGAAGAGAAAGCAACATAGTTAGCATTTATTTCTGGCAGAAAATATAGATGACACCCCAAGTTCTCTTTTGCGACATCACATGTTAAAATATCTATTTTTAGCTAATTATCATACGTGACCCCCACATAGCAATATATATTTTAAAGGGGTTCGGAAGGGATTTTATCTCAGATTTCACTGTTTTTAAAGATTAAAACAAATTTCTTCAAGGAATTTATTTCTAGGACAATGTTGTTGCTTCTGTACATAAACATGTAACAAAAGTCACCCGAGATCTCGAAGCACGTGAAAATTGGCGATAACTGGTACACGGCGATAACTGGTACTTGACCAGCATGCTGAATGAGAAGACTTCATAAAAACAAGACACCGTATCTTAAACTTGAAAACATTAAGTGTCTAAATCTCATCTTTTCACCTGAACTAATTCAGAATAGGCTTTTTATTGTTTATTTTGTTTCGAGCCATTTAAGAAAAACCGTGTTTATTTCACTTTTACTTAATATTGATTAACCCCCCATTCGCCACCTACTAGCAAATCGACAGATTATTCAGTAACTGATTTTTCTACCAAGTTTCATGAGTATTTATTTGTCTTTTTGGGAGCGATTAATTTTTGAAATCTGGAGTTTTGCACAAACTCCACAGGTAAATTGATTTTATATCAAGAGTTGTCGCACATTGGCCGAAGCAGATATAGATTGGAACTTTCTTTACTGATATTGCTACATAACTGAGCTACACTATAGTCTGTACCAGGACTGGGCCTAACTGCGTCTCAAACGTCAATTAAATAGCTCTGATTACCACAAGATCTGCAACTGTATCCCTTCTACTACCACAATCATTGCCTGTACATTTTCTACACAATCAAAGTGGTTAAACTTACCACCTAAAACTAATACTCGTGGTCGGCTACCGGCTTCCGCCATTTTTAAAAATAACCAAGTAGTGTACAAATCATGTGACTCAGCGAAAACGTTCGATAACTTCTTCGATTAAAAAGGTATAACATTTTCTACCAGTATTACTACTATTGTGTTCATATTCTTCACTTTATCCCACATAGCCCTTGAAATGAAATGTCTAAAAATATTCTGAAATTATGTCCAACCAAAAACAAAAACAAAGGATACGTAGGCCTGCCGCTGGCATTTTGAAAATACCCCCTTTTATATAGTTTCTCTAACAAAATATTGACCCATTCATATATGAGCAACCCCACTGTATAGCTAAAATGTCTAATTGGAGTAGAGACATATATATGTGTGTCTCTGATTGGAGTCAGAAAACCATCAATTTCACAACAGGAATGTTCTTACGGTCCGATATCCAGCGGTATTGAAACAAAAAAATGTGAGCTCTCGTTTAGAAAAGATAAAACAAGTCGATTGCATTATTTAGATCTATTGTCAGGGTGCTTTAAAAGTAACTTTTTATATGAAATATTCTACTTTTTCATGTGCATGTGACAGACTTCGATATAGACAAATGGCAACTGAAAGTTTTTGATTGAAGCTACTTTTCATATTTTAGAAGAAAAATGATATTTTCGATAATTTGCCTCTGACAGTAACTTCAGTGGATCGTAGTGTTTCTTATACCTTGACATATCGGAAGTTCATCAAGGATTTTCAAAGACTGTTCTTCCACTGAACAACCTGATAGCATCACCAATACAGTTCGTCGATATGGCAATAAAAGTTAGGAATGCTTTATCTTACATCACATTCAAAAACATGTGTGGTCCCTTAAAGAGCCCTCAATCATTTTGACAATCTTGCAAAAAAAAAAAAAAAAAAAAAAAAAAAAAAAACTATTTCCCTTATGAAAAGGTATAGACGATTGCATGACGCCATTGAAATAAGCAGCTAATCACTGGACCTCTTTCAGTCCCCTTCGCAGATGTTCTTGTAATGTATGTTACACGTGGTATGTTATCAACTTTCAGTTGTTACATTGCATATCGTGAACGTAAAAATTAATGAAAAGCATGTTTTTTCTTAAAATTTCAGATATTTTCACCAGTTTTTGGCACAAATTACCAGTCAATCAATGTTATACTCGTTTAAACGCTTTTGAAACATACTAAGCTATTACCGACTTTTTTAGGAAATGTAACTCTGTCAGTCATATGCGAACTGGTTAACGTGAATTGTACTGGTACCTGTGTATTATTTAACGAGTAAACGATAGTAATTGCATGATATATTTTATAATGTGTATACTTTAAAAAATAAAAATATTTTTAAATGTTACATAAGGCCAATAAAATGTAAAAAATAAAAGAATAACCAATCTAAAGCATTACTATAAAATGATAATTGGAACTACACGTAACAAAAATAAGCGAATGCTTCAAACAAAGACTCGCATATTCACCCTTGCTACAAAATACAATTCATCATAGTCGTTGAATACACAACACACAAATTTGTTACACACGTGATGCATATCATCATCATGTAAATGTTCACGTAATTAAGCCACAGGTATCACAGGTGAAAATTGTTTATTACCACATTCAACATCAGGGTTGGCTGTCAACTTGAAGGGTCATAAAACAATTTAACCTTAATCAGTCTGCTCTGATCAATTTTTTTTTAAAGATTTTTTTGTGTGTATTTTAAATAGTTATAAATTGTTCATTTTAAAAGTATTTGTATTTTAAAATATTGACAAACAAAATATCAAGAATGACAATTTATGTTGTTGGGTCATCACAATTTGGCTGTCGCCATATTGTCTGGTGTCTGGTGAAGAATTGTTGAAAATGCCGATTTTCAAATCGATTTTGATACTGGCGGGGTTTAATTTTTCTGTTTCCTTGTGGAAGTTAAAAAGTATTATAAATATTTACTATAGGTGGTACTGGGAACAGGTTTGTAGAGGATGATGGGATTGGTATTGCAATATCGCCTATAGCCAGATTTATAAATATAGATATGATAAAAAGAATAAGAACCGTAATGTATAAATTTAAAACCAGAAGTTAATAAATAAAGATGAGGTATTGTGCAATAATCAATAATATACAAATACTATATTATTGATTTGAGTATACAAATACATTATGAGCCACCACACCATTGTAGATATGGCAAGAAATCAGTCCAGTGTAAATGCCAACTACACTTTTGTAACCAGTTACATGAATATGTATTTGAACGTTGTAGTAAACATGTTCATATGAAAACTTTAGTGCCTTCTTACAGTGCATAATGATGGCATATCCGCCTAAACGTTTTATTTCAAAGTCATGCATGAAAGGGTAAAATAGCAGTATTAGAAATGATTAGAAAAATTATTTCGCTGTGTTTTATAAAATAGTTACAAAGCATTTACAGAGATTTTTCTCCTCTATTTTATAAAATGGTTACAAACCAGGACATGCTTACCCTTCCGGAGCACCTGATGTCACTCCCGGTTTTCATGGGAGTTCACACTATGAGTGCCTTAGTTCTTAATGTTATCTTTTTATTTCCGTGCATTGTAGCTGTCTCACGTCCGTGTTTTGTCTTTGTTTTTATCTGTTACCGTTTCTGCCATGTCTTTGGACTTCGAATTTTGTAGTCATCGCTTCCCTTGTTCCTTCGGTATTCTACTGCCGTTGTTACAAAATAAAAGGGTTACAAAACAGTTACAGAAATTTTTCTCCTCTATTTTATAAAATGGTTACAAACCAGTTACAATATAAAAGGGTTACAAAACAGTTACAGAAATTTTTGTCCTCTATTTTATAAAATGGTTACAAACCAGTTACAATATAAAAGGATTACAAAACAGTTACAGAAAATTTCTCCTCTATTTTATAAAATGGTTACATACCAGTTACAATATAAAGGGGTTACAAAACAGTTACAGAATTTTTTCTCCTCTATTTTATAAAATGGTTACAAACCTGTTACAATATAAAAGGGTTACAAAACAGTTACAGAAATTTTTCTCCTCTATTTTATAAAATGGTTACAAACCAGTTACAATATAAAAGGGTTACAAAACAGTTACAGAAATTTTT
>MJUU01037427.1:51713-74564 GCA_002080025.1 Modiolus philippinarum | reverse complement strand
CTATCAGTTTTTAAACATCTTTGAGTTTATGGTCTTCCAAACGTTTAGATTTTATCTGCACTGATGAGACATAAGTTGTTGAAATGCGCATATGCAGAAAGTAAATTCACAGTGACTTCGGTATTTAGTTATTTATACTATGTCGAAGCCACGAGATAGCTTTGTATTAGCAGTTGGATACTTTCTCGTTTCCATGACATATATACTAAGTCGTTGGATACTTTCTCGTTTCCATGACATATATACTAAGTCGTTGGATACTTTCTCGTTTCCATGACATATATACTATGTCGTTGGATACTTTCTCGTTTCCATAGCATATATACTAAGTCGTTGGATACTTTCTCGTTTCCATGACATATATACTAAGTCGTTGGATACTTTCTCGTTTCCATGACATATATACTAAGTCGTGGAAACGAGGTGATGAAATGTTGCCACGTTGCCATTGTAGGTGTTTATTGCTATCTTCTCTTTGTAATTTAATGATAATGATATTACAATTATGACACAGACAATGCTGCAGACATTGTGAACTCTGTTTTTCTATCAATAATGGATGCATTTAGTTTTTAAATTTCAGATTATTATTGTACTGAAGCAGAGGGGACATGAGATTTTTTTTTCATCTCATGGCCATGAGATACTTTTTCGTTCCAACTACATGATAAAACACCATAAAAATCTTCTCTTTACTTTCCTTGTCCCTGTATACCACTGATGAAGGTCCCAGCGACCGAAACGTTCAGCCCCTTCTTTTTACTTTTTAAACTTTTTAAGCTTTTTATGGTGTTTTATCATTATTATTTATTAATTGTTTTCGACATATTTTTACCTTTTAATCGTGGCTCACCACACCTACATTTTTTAATTTTTCGTACTACTTGTAGCCAGTGCGCAACACTTTATTTATTATAACAGATACATTCCGTATGTCGTACCAGAGGGAGCATAAATTCTACAAAACGTATTTGACCAGGAACCCTTCTTTAATCTCCTTTAGTGATACTAAATAAATCGAAAATATATTTGAACTGAACGGTCACAAAGGGTATATTCGACAAGAGCTCGTCTTTCAACCGCCTTGAGACACCGTTAAGAAAAAAGCAGCAGTGTGTACTATCTAATTCTACGAGAAATAAATTTTCTAAAAGAACCTGCAAAGCGGACGATCGGCGGCAAATTAAAATAACTTTATTCAATACTTTGCACAACTTCAGTTCCGCCGTCTAAATTGTTGTCTGCTTTTTGAAATGAACTTGTAACTTGACCAATATATTCAAACAAAACGAATCGACAAGATTCACAAATCTGTCAAATACTGCTCCCAAGTTCATTCAATCATCCTCCTTCTCCATACCAGTTACGGATATCTTCACTTTCAGTTACGGACATCAGCGAAAATTTATTTTTGTCAGTTACCGACATCACCGCTGTTTTTCGTACGGCTATTTTCTCTGTTAAGCGATCAAATTATGATAAACCCTTGAGCATCTAAGTTACAAATTTAGTAATGTATCAAAGAAGACATGAAACGGGACAATTGCATTTTACCGGTCGGTAAAAAATGGCGCTAAATATAGGTATATGAAAGGCCGCAGGCCCTATATATAAGAGGTCACGCGAAGCGGGAACTAAATCGTTCCAGGGTGCTTCTAGAGGCTTAAAAGATATGTTTGGTTAAAAACAGTGTTTTTTAACACGTATTTTTAACTGAATATTTAAAGAACTAGTCTTTCTGTCAGGAAGTTCATCAGAAAGTGAACTGGAAATAAATTTTTTGGTAAATAGGCGGTCACGCGCTTTTGCGTCATATTTGGGCGTTCCAACAGCTGAAGTTGACAGTTTGTAAACAAATGCACGTTGTTTTGCTTTGAAATGCTGATTGATTACTATAACATTGCGGAATAATGCAGAAATAGTGAACAAATGACGACAGTTAAGAGTCGGTGATTTCCCAAGTGTGTAAGACGGGTTTGCTGCCACTCTGACACCAGCATTAACAAATAATGCTGAAAAAAAACAGGAGCCAAAATTTTATGCGACTTCTGGAAAGCTTACATTACATTACTGTAAATGATTCTGTTGGTTAAAAAACATAATCATTCTGTTGGTTAAAAAATAAACACGGGAGCGTGTACAAACATCAACGCCTGAGCAGTTGGTGGAATGCCGTGAAAAATCCTTGCCTGGAAGTGATACACAATTTTTAACCACTACATCATGGACTGTGACAAAAAGGTGCATCAACGATGAAGAGGACTATTTTTATGCATACTTAAACCTTAAAGCTTGTGCCGTGACAGAAATATGTAAAATGTTCAGACCATTGCTTGTTTGTATTGTCAGTTCATTGTGAAAACGGATATATTTTCTAGCTTGAATAATTTTCAGTTATGAAGGTAAGTCGATTTATATCTATTCTTTTTATTGTAAAAACAAGCGCTCCGCGGGTTCTCAAGCCTCAAACGCCGGTGGCGAAGCCCTGGCTTGTGTTACAGACCGGCAGCCATTTTATTTCGAAACGTTGGTTGACACACCCCTTATCAACCATTTTGTCATGAGCACAAAAATGGGACAAAATGTCGGCGACCGACCGGTAAAGTGCATTCTAGCCCATGAAACATAGCAGAATAATTCGTTATCATTAAAAAATAGACAGTAATAATATTTAGCTGAAACAGTGTCCGCCATCTTGGGATGTCGGTTACTGCAGTTACCGACATCACATTTACCCCAGTGAACATACCTTATCCCCGGCTTGTGATGAATGCTGCCTTTTGATTGGATGGCAGCTCGTTGGTACAAAGCCTATGCACCCGTTTCGTTCTTAAGAACGTTGCTAGCGCCAGAGCCATGGAATTCGTTTGTGATAACGTCAAATATTCTATGACGGTAGTAAGTAAAAACTGGCACCAAAAACTTTATAATCTCAAAAAATCATCAACCCAAAATCAAATCGCCTAAAAACAGCAAAGTCTGAGGTTGGTACCTTAGGTACCATCCTTGACATGGAAAGTTGGGCATTTTCTGCATATTTATCATACTTGTTTAATTGCGCAACACAGATGACGTTAAAATTTCGTACAGATTTACTTCCATAAATATGCTTTTTCGGTGCAATAAAAGACAAATCCGGGGATAAATCCGTTACCTACGTTTCTACACGTAGGCATTGAGATTGTACCACCCTTCAGCACCACTGTAAAGCCTTCGGCTACGCCTCAGGCTGCACAGACGTGCTTCAGGGTGGTACAATCTCAATGCCTACGGGTATAAACGTAGGTTACTGATAATCTCGTTCCCACGGCATATTATTACGTCCCCACGAATTACTGAGTCGTAGGCATGTGATAGCTATGTCGTTGCTACGAGGTTCTTTCTATTTCCCATGACATACTAAGTCGTCGCCTCTAGATGCTATCGCGTTCCGACGACATATTAATTCTTGAATTACTGAGGCGTAGGCATGTGATATCTATGTCGTTGCTACGACGTACTTTCTATTTCCCATGACATACTAAGTCGTCGCCTCGAGATGCTATCGCGTTCCGACGACATATTAATTCTTCGCCATGAGATACTATCTCATTCTCGTAGCAACGACTTAAAATTTTAGTATCCACTTGGAACGACGTAGTATGTTGATGGATCGAGATAGTATGTTGTGACCACGACATAGCTTTCTCGTGGCGACGACTGAGCATGGTGTAGGAACGAGTTAGTATCTCATAGCCCTAAGGTAAAATAAATTCACATGGCCCCTCTATGTTTCCGTACAATAGTATTCTAAAAAGGAGAAAAACTTAAATACATACAGATATTCTGCACATGTCTGTTAAATTAGCTTCGAGATCCAGTGACCTGAGGATTTTACATACACACTGGCCTCTCACTAATACTGCCGATGTCTACTGAAATACATGATGATTCTTTACCAAACCCATTGGGAATTTGATTTTCTTCCGTAGTGCGACAGTGTTTTACCAGGTTCCTTGAGCTAGCCGGCAGTTTAGCGGCGAGCACTCCTTGACCCATCTTTCAAAATTACGTTTTGTTCCCCCATTTTTCTTTTCAAGATTGTGGTCATGGAGTAAGTAGTCTACCTGTATGGGTTTTATTCGTATGTTTATTATACTTTAGGGAAACGGGACAGAGAAAGGGGAGGTATGGGTACCCATAAACCTACCGCTGGCTTCTGCTAGTGCCGGTACCAAGTCCGGCTGTCCCGAGTTCTTATCGTTGTTTACGTTTGTCTTTTGTATTTTTATTGTGTTTTTTTCTTGTGCAGTTCCTATTTACTTTGTGGCATGTGGCCATTGTAGGTGTTTCCTGTTATCTTTTTTTATTCAAACATATATTTTTCTGTTTTATATCATAGTAATACCATTATCATCAAATTACAAAATTACAAAATTAATTACAATCACATGTCACAATCCACTATGAAATAGATTTGAACTGTTTGTTTTTAACCTTTTTTGCTTCATATTATTCTCCAATACTTATCCAGTAAATGAAGTGATGAGGAACTTAAAACGTCAGCTTAGAAATTACCTGGTAATGAAAATATATCTTTTTTAAAGTTAACATCAAAAGTTAATCATATAAAAATATCAACACAAATAAACTACAAAGGAAATGAAATAGGGGGCGATTTGGATCCATGAAAATGAGTTTGACCCACAGCAATTTTTCGCCTGTCCCAAGTTAGACATTTTTTGAAATTATGGATTTCCTTTGTTTGGGTTCTAGTGCTGCTGATGAGGAATTAATTTCCGAAATGGCCATACAGCTCATTAAAATTATTGCAGTTGGAGTTAACATATGTGTTATGGTCTCATGTTCATTTACTCCATATCCTTTCGTAAAATATATGTTGGTCATTGGCTTGTCCTTATCTTATAAAATTTTAGTTTCTTGATATTCGGGTTATTGGATATGGTTTGCTTCCATTGATTTATTTACTTTTATTCACTTTTTTTTACTTTTTTGGGGCCATATAGGGCTTGCAATATTGTGTGAGGTTACTCTTTGTGTTGAAGACCGTACGATGACCCCTAAATGCTTTGTTTTGGGTCGTTTTAACCTGGAGATGGGATGTTGTCTCCTTGTAATGTACCCCATTTTCTTCCTTTACCAGATACATTATGATTTCCTTGAAAAACAACCCTTTAACATTTTCTTTGCTGCGGTACGAAACTCAACATCCATGAATCCATAAATATATGGATTAACAATGTTGTTTATGATAAATGTCTCTTTAAGCCAATAGACAGCAATGAGTTCTCTTTTAGAAAGTCTTTCCACAAAGTCCATGAAAATTCCATCTAGTGTAATTATCACGCATATTGGAGAGAAACTTATCAAGAAGACAGCTGCAATTAGCATGAACATCATCGAAATTTTCAATTTCAATCGAAGATTTCTCTTTTGAAGTTGATTATTAGCATAGTGGGAGGTATAAGTTTCAATTTCATTTTTTGTAAATTGAGGCGCTTTCAGTATCATTAGTTTACGCTTTTCTTCAACTCTGTGTGAATTGTTATGCTTCCCAGAAGAAACGTTGATACAATACTCTGATAATTGTTTTTCTGTTGAATTAAGTCCAGTCGTGTCAGATATTGCTAGGTCAAGTTTCTCTATGGATAAATTTATTCTTTCAGGTCTAAAATGTCCGTAAATTATACATCTAATTCTGCCGTAAATGAAAATAACAGACATGATTATGATAATAGTAAATGAACAAAGTGCTATTCCATAAACTGTACCTTTAAGTTTTGAGTCATATTTGAGTTCCGTTCCACAGTGGTTTCCACGTAAACCTTTCGCCTTAAAATTTGAATTTTCGATTAGACCGTATGTAGTTGTCGATGGTATTGGTAGAGCGAAAGATATAACCATAGATATAAAAACCATAAGGCGTCTGTATTGCAGTGGTAAGGTTCGATTTTTACACATTTTTAGATATCGTTGGACTGCTATACACAGCAACAACATGGCGGACATAAACGAAGAGCAGCCAAACACGAAACTAAAGATTTTGCATGTTATATTGGTAGAAAAAATCACGTTAAAATGCATTGTAATTTTTATCCCAGGAATTATAATAGCAGCAATCAGGTCAGAAACTGCCAGTTTTGGAATAAAATATCTCTCTTCCGATTTTCCCTTCATTTGCAGTTTGTACACGATAAGTACCACGCCATTTCCAATCACGCCGGTAACCAAACACAGAGTAAGAACCAATATTTTGGCTTTGCTGTTCGTTTCCAAATCTTGCCTCCAGTCATCTGCACTGGTGTTGTTTAGTGTGAAATTATATGCCATGTTTCGCCCGGAAAACTACATGTAACTTTGCGAAAAAGGATTATAAGATCACTACATGTGATTTCGTTTTAGTGACTTAATAAAGAGCATAAGACCTTTTAGGAAATACTAAAAAAAATTAATTCTATTGGAGCTTTGTTTGAAATAATTGTTAGTTGAGTACTCAACTTGAGTGGTACAATTAACTTAAGGTAGTAGACCTACGTTAAGGGAGATAACTCTTCAAATCAGGAAGGTGTTTGAAACAGTCAGTTTCATTGACACTTTTTAAGCATTTATGTGAAAAAGAATCAAAATCATCTGAGTTATTTAGAAGCTTACAATATATTTATGAAGATGATTAAAACAAACATACAAGCGATTTTAAAGAGTTATGTCCCTTAACCTAGGTCTACTACCTTAATATATGCAAAAGAAAAACAAACCACTAGAAAAATCATATGATNAAGTATTACTCATTTCTTTTAGGAAATACTAAAAAAATTAATTCTATTGGAGCTTTGTTTGAAATAATTGTTAGTAGAGTACTCAACTTGAGTGGTACAATTAACTTAATATATGCAAAAGAAAAACAAACCACTAGAAAAATCATATGATTAAGTATTATTCATTTCTTTTTGTACAGGAAATATATTTTTAAGCAAAAATTGCAGTGTGTAATTGGATTGTGACTCGTGAAAACCTGAAAAAGCGGAATTAACCCTAGAATAATTTACGAAAGATATCATTTCTCGAAGCATAAAGTTGTTTGTATAGCAATTGCTATACTTCTGCATCAAAGTAAATAGATATATGAATCCTTTAGTACATGTAAAGAAAACATGTTTTTCTAGGTTTGATATTGTTTAGAAAAGTCGTTAAGCAGCTATAAAGGGATTTTGTTTGGCCGATAATATACGGTAATAACAAAATCAACCTGGTTTCTTATCGTTTTGTTCCGTGCTTCCTGTGCTCTCATTTCCATGAAAAGTCTTAAATGAGAGATAGGAAGTAATAGTTAGATATTCAGTTGAATTAACTTCACTTCAAATTAGATAAGCTATTTGTATATATCTTATGCTGTCCTCGTCAATTTCATTCCATAAGAGTGTAAATTGTTCTCTGCTATGTACATAAATTGATCTCGCAATTTAATTGGACATTGGGGAGGTCAAAAACTCTTCAAATTGCAAAATATATCTGAAATAAATTTAAGTCTAGTATTTACTCAAAGCATATTGTTTATTTATTTTGGATAACCTATGGACGCTCTATACTTTGTAGAGGCCCATGACTGGACAGAAACTGAGAAAAACTCGGGTGTTTGTAACCCTTTGAACAGTAGAACTATGATAACTATGACAGCTGATACTATATAAGAACCATCCAACTTTCCTACTACTTTATGTCCAACAATCTTTTTGCCTTTGAAATTAAATGTCACGGAATAGATAGGTTGCATTCATTGTTGGGTCGATTGTTATTACTTATGGTATAGATTGCAAAATTTCATCTTCATCAGAATGAGAACAGGTAAATCAATTCAGGAACGCCATGAGAAGAAATTTTGTCTTCTATGAAGCCTTTTTTGTAAACGCTGATTGGTTCATACGAGGATGACAAACTACAGTGTTCACGCGGGAAAAAATATTGTAAGCCTTTGTTGATGAGTCAATCACGTGGTTTTTCGATCGAAGACACGCCCCCTTACAATTAATTCTTGATATAAATAAATAAATAAAGTATATGTTCGTACAAGATTGTCCCCCACGAGTTGAAAATCAAACATAAACAATAGCTACATTATATAAACGTGAAAAACATAATTATCAATCACAATATTTATAACAACACAAAGATTGAAGACACTCCCCCATAGCTATAATGGACAAGTCCACCACCACCTGTGTAATTTTTGTATTGATCTATTTATATCTGTTATATTCCACACATAGTGGCCAATTCATTAGAATTGAAAGATTCATGTTCATAGAAGACAAAAAAAAATTACCATCGGCTTATGAGCGAACATTGTGAGTTAGTCTTTTATACTGTGTGGCTTAGCCTTACCGTATAATAAATTTCTACTTGCAGCCTAACTCACGCTGTTAGCTCTATAGCCGATGATAATATATAATGGTGGAAGTGACAACTTTGATTGCAACTGGAAAATGGGAGAAGTTATAGTGATCCGCACACATCGAAAATGAACGTGGAAGGGATCTTTGTACCGCACGGTCTCGTCACTGCACGTAAAACTGGTTTTGATTTTATGCGATATATTTACCTTCACATCTGTGTACAGATGGATCGCAGTTTTATAAGCAAAAGATATATTTAGTAGAATATCAATGATTAAAATGCACTGATGAGACATATGTTATCGAAATTGCCATATGCAGAGAGTAAATTGTTTTCAAATTGTAGATATTTTGATATACCCCGATCAACAAAGGTATTTTACCTTTTTTTTGGTGACACGTCAACTTGTCATTTCTTCATGAGCCCCAAGAGCCGTTACTTATTTACTTATATACATTGACATTGTACAAAGTTCAATACGGCGTCTAGCAACAAATAAGAAGAAAATCTAAATACCCAAGTTACTGTAAATTGAGTTTCTGAATTTTGCCACAGGTGTTTCGATATCAGGGACTTGGCTTCAAGTCAGCATATCGTGTACAAATGTTATGTAGCATTTATTGGAAAATATATCTCTAAATACTAGATGGTGTTTAGTATATAGAGATATTTTTTAAAAGATACATAATACGTTTATATGTACATAGCATGCCAGCTACACGTCAAGCCCGTGATTTCGACAACTTATGTCTCTTCGGTGCAGATCGATCATGTATGTGAGACAGATATGCTGACCGTGCATTCGACCGTCAAGACATACGAACTAACGACCCGACTAACAAGTAAGACAGGTATCCTCCGATTTTTTATTGTGGGGTTTAAAAATTTTCACATGGTTATTATTCCCTCTGTACATTTCACAACGTTGACCTACATTTCACAACGTTGACCTCTGAAAGTTGGATTTCATAGTTAAATATTTGTAACACCTTTTGTTTGCATTTATCCTATCAAACTTACAGGCTCTGTTACAATAATTAATAATGAATAATACCCGAATTAAAGAAGAACTAAAATGTATAAGATTAATGTCTGCATTACAAAATGTCGTATAAAGGTACAGAAAAAAAATGTGAATAATATTATTTATGGCATGTTCCGATTCAAAAGGAAGAGATGTTAAGTTGTCTCTAGTACAAATGAACTGTTTCTATTTAAAACAATCTGCTAAAAGCCTTTTATTTCAGTCAACAAAGATTTTGGAAAAATATACAACATTTTGGAATCATAGATAATTAAACAATAAATGTTGGAAATTTTGTCACAGGTGTTTTTAGAATGAATTTCATTGGATAAAGCCTAGGATATTTTGTAAGGATATGAAATAAGACCTGCTGAATCTTTCTATGAGTAAAACACAAAACTGCAAATTTTCGACATATGACATTTTGGAAGCCCAGCGACGAAATGCATCACAAAGATATATGCATACTCAGAAATTAAGTATACAATCATACATAATGTTAAAAATCTATATCACTATTAAAGATGTGTCTTTTATATTCAATAATACATATCCTAAACTAACTGCCAAATTTATACATGAATGTGGTAAGTTAAGGAAAAGCTAAAGTTCGATTCAAAATTGTAATTATCTTAAAAAGTATTTTTAGTATTACTACTACAATGTTTCCTAGCCATAAAGGGTTTCAAAATATTGAAAATACTATGTAATATTAGAAATACATGTAGGTATTTAAATTTTATCAGAATAAAAAAAAAACAATGTGTCTGTACATCTCCTGTAAGAAATTTTATGTTTATTCTCTCATTTGGCTGACCTCAAATCAGAATAAGGCAGAATTTCTTTCCTTCAATAGAGATTATTAATTTTTATGCCTCGCCATGAAGTGGAAGGGGCATATAGATTTACCCTTGTCCGTACGTACGTCCGACCGTCCGTCCGTCCGTCCCGATGTTAAGTTTTGCGTTTAGGTCTATAAATTGGTAAGCTCTTGTAGCGGTATTTTGATAATATTACATCAGTATATGCACCTTGATTAGTGCTACCAGATTCACCAACAATTAGGGATCCATGACCTACATTTTACGCTTGAAGGACTTTTGTTAAATTTTGCGTTACGGTCCATTTCTCAAGAACTATGCATTATGCCAATATGATATTTCATCAAATTAATTGCCATTATGAGTACTACCCAAAACATTGACAGTTAGGTGGCTTTGACCTATATTTTAAGCTTGAGTGACATTCGTTAAATTGTGTGTTTAAGTCCATTTCTTAACAACTACACATTATATCAGAACGATGTTTCACCAAATTGATGACCTTGATGAGTACTACCCAGATCATTGATAATTAGGTGGCTTTGACCTATATTTTATACTGAGTGACTTTTGTTAAATCTTAAATTTAAGTCTGTTTCTCAACAACTTAACATGCTATCCCAATGTTGTTGCATCAAAATAAATCAACTTCATTACTTCTATCCAAATCAAGCTCAATTAAGTGTCTTTGACCTATATGTTATGCTTGAGTGACTTTGGTAAATTTTTGTTACTTTTGTTATTCAAAAAAAAAGATTGTTGAAAAAAAATCATTTGTAATTGTACTTCCTGATGTTCAATGACATGGAACTATTTTTTATGGCTGATGACCTTAGGTCATTTATTGTGATAAATTTGTCGGCGGGGCATCTGTGTCTTATAGACACATTCTCTAGTTTTATCTGCTATAGCACTAGAACAACTATGAGAAAAATAACAAACCTAGGAGAATAATTTTTATATATACTCAACAACAAAAGAAAAGCACCACTAACATGTATTTCTATGTACCTTAAAATTCAACAGCAAATATCTGCAGAAATACAGAAAATAAATTCACAGTAACTTCGGTATTTAGTTATTTGAAATACTTGCTGGAACAACTTGAAATTTTTCACATTGTTTCCCTCATCACAAAGTCAAAATTCTGAAAAAATTGAAATTTTTTGGAATTCTGAATTTCATTTTCTCAAAAAACCACTTTTTCACCCAAAAATGCAAAAATTGTTGAAAAGGATAAATTTTGCACCTTTTGTGCTCCTACCTGTAAGATTTGGTAAAAAAAAATACTGTTTTTGTAACTTTTGACAATACAACTTCCTAACAAGCTCATTTTGAGGAAAGCAATTCTTTGACTTTGGTTTTCTCACACATTCAATAGAAACCGTTGCTTTGACTTGAAAATGACATCTTTTTTTACAAAAATTGACTTGTTTGTTCTGGACATTAGAAATTTAAAAAAATACATAAGATAGGCTTATAAGGCTAAAATATCTAGGGAGCTAGATAATATTAAAGAAGTGGTGCTCAGTACATTGAGCATCGTTTAGGAAACTCTTGATAGTAATAAATTAGTTCGTTTCAACTTTTTAAATGAAGATAAAAACAACTTTGCTTTTGCAGTGGTATATGCTGACCACCTTTAAATATATTAAATAATTAAACAAACATCGAAAATAAGCATCAAAATAGGCTATTTAAAAAATAATAAATATGTAACTATACAAATCTATGCAAATGAATTAACATTAGCAGTTCAAAAGAGATAATTTTTCATTGACAATCCAAACATGGTACACTATATTCTGTGACGTGCGGTATAGAATGATGAAAATCGTGATTAAACCCAATTAAAGACCTGATATGAACGTTTCTTTTGTTATTCAAGGCACTTTAATTCTTGTAAATGATTTCGAAGCACTGTAACTTATAATTTACCATAGCCAAGCAATTTTAGGAAAAAAAAAACACAGCAATACTTGGTTGTTTTTTTATAAATTGTTTACTGATGATGAAATGAAGTTTTATTAATACAGATTATACAGAATAATTACCATTTACAGTTAACTGTAGTATTTTATAATTAATTTACAGACAAAGAAAAGACATCAAAATTTCAATTTTCTCTTTGTTTAGTTACATCTCTATGTATAATCATGTAATAAAACAATAAATAACTTTTAAAAGCTAGAGGGATTTATCAATCCTCAAAAAGCAATACTCACCCTGATTTCAGTTCGGTTAATATATCATTTTCAGAATGATAAATCCCAGTACTAACCTATATCAAAGCAAATAATACGGGACTTTCGAGATAGGAACTCTCGTGTAATTGAAGGCGGAAGCGATCTCTCAAAATACCAGTAAGACGGATAACTGGATTCCTGATCTATTGAAATAAATAAGTACCACCATATAAAACAAACTATTTATGAAACTGAAGTGTATTAATAATTTGTCCTACATGACAATTGTTTATCTAAATTTTAAATGACGAAAAACAATTAAGCTAATAAAAGCGCTACAAACTGATTAAATATAAATCATCCATAGCTTAACAGTGTTAATTACAGTTAATTTTAGAAAGGTGGTTAGTCATCCTATTGCTGAGAGAATTGATCAATAGGTTGGTTCTTTTGCCTAAAATGTTTACAAAAGACATTTAAATATTCCTCATTAGGTCATTGATTTTATTTATAGGTCAGGCATTTAAAATCCCTTTTGATCAAGAATGGTGTTCAACCAACCTAAACCTAAATACACAACATACATTTACGCAACAGAAAATAAATAATGAAAGTGTATATAGAAAATACAAATAATGAAATAATATATTTGATTTACAACAATTTTCCTATTACTGAATGTACACAAAATGTTTCTCAATAGAAGTTTGACCTTCAAGGTAGAAAGTTCACATACCCATTCATTGTATATGTCCTGGATATGGGCCAGTTTACCTGATGTCAATTTCATATACCCATTCTTTGTATTTGTCCTGGATATGAACCAGTTTACCTGATGTCAATTTCAACAAGAAACAAGTCAAGTTCACCCAAACTTGTTTCTTACATAAGTGGATAAACATGCATTTTTTTTTCATAAATTAACCAGATGTACTGTTCAAACCACTACTACTTTAATTATATTTTGTCCCTCCTGTTCATCCTTGATAAAGATGTTTATTTCAAAACCTAGGTAAAAGTTGAGTATTTTTGTTCAGGTTGGCTGAACACCATGCTTCATACATAGTGATTTAAATGCCTCACCTATAAATAAAATCAATGACCTATTGAGGAATATTTAGATGTCTTTTGTAAACACTTTAGGCAAAGACACCAACATATTGATCAATTTTTTCAGCAATAGGATGCCTAACCACCTTTCTAAAATTAACTTTAATTAGTGATTCCCTCTCAAGGTATTGATGTATTGATTTTTTTTTGGATTTTTTTCGTATAATAGTAGATTTGTTTTCGGAGTGAGCACGACTAAAAAATCCCGTATTGTATAATACTAACCGATTCATGTATGTAACCTGAATGAATAAACGTTAGTTGAAGATTCTATTTTAATGGCGGGATGGCCGCATTTCAAGGCATAAAAATTTCGTTAAGTTTTATTTTGACATTATTTAATACAGTCAAAGTATGTTTCAAAGTTATTAATTGGCAAAAGTGTTTCGTTAGAAAAGGGGTGGTTGAAATACCTTCAGGCATCATGATCATCTTTTTTTTATAAATTAGTTCAATTAATTACTCTAACACATACTTACGCAATAACACTATAAAATGCACTTCGATTGAAAAAAATAGCGATTGGTATTTCCCGACATAGACTTATAACTACGCATAGCACTGGAGGTAGAGACATTTTAAGGATGGTAACTCCTCAAGTTTATTATATCAAGGATTTGAAATTAATGTTTTTATTTATTAGAATATGGATCATACATCATTTTAAGCAAAAAATATTGATATGTCAATGTTGCTGTTTGCGAGATTTATACGTCTGTAATTTTGGCGGGAAACTGAACTTCTCTAGACTTTTCATTCACTTTGCATTGAGGCAATCCACCTTTGAAATGCAATGAAGGAACATCAAGAATTTCATCAAATTTTGTTAAAAGTCTATTGAAGATGTTTGAATTAATATTTTGAAAAGAAAAGTAAGGGTCAGTATGCAAAAATTTCTAATGCATCATGATTAAATAAGATAATTCCGAAGGCAGAGACAGTTTCAAAAACCTGAGGAGTGACCATCCTTAAAAGAGAACAATTTCACATCCCAAGAATTGAAATTGAGAAATATACCTGTAATCATTTGTTTCGCAATATAAGGGCTACAATTAAACACCTCTTGGAGGATTAGATGAAAATAGGTGCAAAATGAACAAAATTTGTGCTTACAGTTTTTATGTTATATTAATTTGTGCATAATGTTATTATTAGTGGGCCCATTCTTCATATTTTAAAAGGTCGTTTCGAAAGGTAACGTTTTTACTTGGGTATTTCTGTGTTTATATTTCAACTGAAAGAATAGCCCTTAAAGCAGTTAATTTATATTTAATTTATTGTGTAAACATCGCTTCAATATCGTACCAAGGAAGCTAATTTAATTCATCTGAAAAAAAAGTCCATTTGGTTGCTTACATATAGGCAATTATATTGTAGGGCAAAAGTTTATTCGTATAACTGATCGACTAGAATGAAATAGATAATTTTTGAAGACCACAGGCATGAAGGTAGATTTTATGCAACAGAAATAGAAATACCGGTACATTGGTTCGTTTTCAGTTAATGATATACTCTGGTCTGGATCCAAAATTTTATAGTATTAAAACTTTTTTTTCCAACCTTAATTTTTGCAATGTTCTTACTGTATCAAAATATGAAGTTGTTGTGTAAATTATTGCGCTGCAGATGTTGGAAAGTGACCAATTTTAACACTTTTGCTCATTTTAAGGCATTTTTGCCCATTTTTCTTTTTACCATTTTCATGGAAAAAATCTATCTTTGAGTATTAATCTTTTTCTCAAAGTTTCTTAAAAGCTGTAAATCTTTTCTGTAAACAGAAGCTTAAGAGATGGACAAATTCAACCCCAAAATAGTATTTTTGTGATGATATAACAAAGTTATGTCCCATTTTCATGCTTTAGGGGTAATTTCAGCATTTCCATATTTCCCAAAAATTGTAGATTTTCTATATTTTTTAATAGCTAATGGTTTAAACTTCATCTTTTTTGTGATTCCTTGTTGCACTATATTTAGATAAGCAAATATAAATCATAAGTGCATATTTGTTTTTCATAAAATGGATTTTTCTAACCCAATCTTTAATATGTGAAAATTTGACTTGAATACACCTGCCGATTTTGTAATGAATATTCAGTTTGTGATTATTCTGAAACTACTTGATATAAATTAATAATGTTTTGAAACAATTTAAAGATAAGCATAATTCTTGTTAATTCAATGCTATTGTACATAAATTATTGATAATTTTAAAGTTATTTCAAAACGACATTTTAATGAGACTGAAACATGACCAGAATACATCCTTAAAAGGTCAAAATGCATGCAATTCAAATAGAATTGAAGCAATACATGTATAAGCCTAGGTTTTTCTTGTTGATTTAGCAAAAGCTTCAATTAATACATTTTGAACTCAAAACGCCATCGATTGATCGTGACTAAAACTGGTAACATGACAAGGTAGCTTGTAAATTATTATTTCTTTAAAATCATATATCATGTTGATATTAACAAGGCATGGTGACTTCAAGATGAAGAACAATAAAAGTTTTAAATATTTGTTCAGTATATGGTATATTTTATTGCAGTTAAATTTGTAACGGAATCAAAATTCTAGTTGGAAGGGGAATCAAATGTTGGTTATCTACAAACTGCATGCTAAATTCTAAATTCTATAACAATATTAAGTCCCTATATCAAAGACTTAACAATGAGTTTGCGCCGCATGACGCATGTGTCGAAATCGGCATTTAAGGGTCTCCTGTTTGGACGAATACCAATATCGAAATTTTGAAAGCTTAATGCGCATCTAAAGACTAAAAGCAACAATTTCTCGGCAAAATTGAAACAAACCCTAAACCAAGAAATACAGAAGTAAAAGTTTTCAAATTTGAAAAAGGCGTTATAACATCTTTTGTTTCGTTTTCTCACGGGTTTTTAGAAGGTGCTGTAGTTTTTTGCGTTTAAACGCATTTTGGATTGCGTTATTACGCCTTTTTACAGACGGGTTATAACGTCTATTGTTCGAGTTATTACGCCTTTTTTATGATGCTTTTTCGCGTTGTATCGCATTTTTGGCGTTATTGACTTTTGAAAGACGTTATAACGACTTTAATTCGGCGCCCTTTTGAAAAGCATTATAATGCCCTATTTTCGCATTATAGCTAGAAACGCATTTTGAAAATATATTTTAGTTATGTGGTCCCAATAGGTTTTCGTAATTACGAGAGAATAAATTGAACACTTTAAAACAAAATAAGAAAAAAATCAAATAAGAAATTATTATTTTTCGTTCTTGTAATAATTTGGACATTATTGCGTGACATTTGCATATCACAATTATATCAGCTGCAGGGGCTTCCATGCAGTGCTTGGAAATACTACTTTCTTGTGTATAGAAATAACTTTTGATCTACACGTCTACACATATGAACATTAGACTCGCAAGCAGATCTTTTCTCGATGCAATTTTGAAACTCTGCTTTCGATTTGGATAAACAACAACTAGAGATTAGAAATAGTAATTACCCTTGACCTCTAATTTTATAGGTTTAGTCCGTGACAATGTGTCAGCGTCCTTGTTGTAGGAGATACATACATATTCTCCAGAATCGGCGGGTGTTACATCGTATATGGTAAGAGAGGGTCTGGTGACTGAAGCTCCTGCGTATTTATCAGTATCGGTGTAGTCAGCTATAAAATGTTCTATCCCTGTACTATTCCTGTACCAATACAGGTAGTCTACAGCAGAATTTACTGTTATAGTACAAGCTAGTTTGACAGTACTGCCATTATAGACAGTGTATGTCTGTTCGTCTGCTCTTACTGCTGCACCTGCAAAATTTGACAACAGATATAATTTACTAAACAAATAAATGAATATGGAACAAATGTACGTGGGACAAATCCCTATAAATACATGGTAAGATTAAACAAATAGAACATCGCTTTCGTTGTTGTTCTTCATCTTGAAGTCACCATTATACCTCTAACAAAGAGTCACCACTTCTACCTAACGGTAAGTTCGAGGTAACCCCCTAGCAACGATCTGAGCGGAATTCAGTTGCCAAATGTTGAACAAAGTTACATCCATGTATTCATTTTGTCATGGTTGCGGGTAGCCAACAAGCATAACATATCGGGCAAAGTACTCTTACTGTAAACACTGTCATCCATTGCCTAACAAAGGGACCAATAAACAAAACTACATATAACATTTGTATAAACGATCACAGGGCTCTCGCTCGTCACAATTTAAGGTGTCTGCAGGGTATTAATTTCCTATTATAGAATTTTGTAAAATTTTCTGTGTAGAAACATAATACAATTATTGTTCAAAATATGAAATTGAATTTGGGGGTCACCGTGCATTTAAGCACAAAAAAATGCAAATAAAAGTTTCGGGATTTTACATAGAAATGATAGGGAAAATGACTATATGAGGGGATACTTTTAAAAATCTATTATAGATTTTGTTCATACTTTGCACGTGTTTTGAAATAATTATATAGTTTACATATAAAAATAAAAATAAGGGGTCACCGTTGCAATAAGAAAGATAAATTGTGAAATGTTAATTTCTCTAATGATATCTATGTTAAATTATTTTATTAAATATCTCCCTTGCATAATTTCTGTGTTCTGTAAATCCAGCAACAGATTTAAAGCTTGTGAGTTTTAGTTCACCTTTTTGTACTCAAAATGTTGTAAAAGTGATTACATTTTGAATAACTATTTTTTTAAATGTTTTAAAGAATGAAACCTAAAAGAACAAGTATTAGACAAAAATGGCGGAATAATACCACTGTGACACCCTTAATATATATATATTCATACATGCACCGTCAAGAGGGTTTGTAAGTCTCATTTAATTTTGAAGTTTCCGGGTCGACTATTTGCACCCGGATGTAACATTTTTAACAAAAATTTGTGATGTTTCAAACAACCATAATCTTCAGAAGTCATTTTTTACAGGAAACGTTTTTGAATTATATCGTGAATGCACGGAGGTCACATCAAGAGACCTGTCAAAACCAGTAGCGTGGACACAAACAGTCTAACGTTTATAAAGTTTTTGATGTTTAATATCTAACCAGGATAACAGATAACAATGAAATACACATCGTATGAATTAAGAATAACAGATGAAGAAGTTATATTCCGTCCAGTGAATGTATTTTCCACACAGGAGTCTTATGACTTCACATAGTTTTTCCACACAGAGTTCTGATAGCACTTAGCTACATATTGCACGAAAGGATATGGAGTAAATGAACATGAGATCATAACACATATGTTAACATGTATGAGCACACAGCTCCTGGACGTTCACTTTCCAGTCTCTTAAAGTCTAACTAACGTGTTCTACTAACTCTAAACTAACTGCCCAATCTAAAAGATACTATCTTTATATCCCTACATTAACGCATGCAAAAGTAATTAAAGATAATAAAAATTGACAAATGTAGAACCAAACTGTATGTGAAACCCTAGTCAAAATAAACAAAGTGATAACAGAATAGTTCGAAATGTACATCAATAAATCTGTCAAAGATACTAGACATAGTCGTTACCATAAATAAAAATGAAATTTTACCAAAAATCAGTTTATCACAAGACCTATTGATTCTATGCCAGTACATAAAGTATAAAGAAGTGTAGGAAATAGTAACAAGCATTATTAACCAACTTAAGGAGGTTGCTTCTCATATTGAAGCATTTTTTGTCAGACTTTCGGACTACTCTTCTTTGATCCATTGAAAACTATTATCAGCTTTTAATTTCGCTATTTCGTTTTATACACCTAAATGAGAATTCTGGCGAAATTTGATCAAACCCTTCTATTCTATAACAATCATTCATCTTGAAATCTTTCTAATGTTAAACCTGTGAAAAATCAAGAGGAGTTCAGTTTCCCGCAAATTTGTAATCATTTATATCTCAACAACTGAATTACAAACCTATAATATTTTTTCGCTTATAAATTCATTTACTATATTCTTACAAAAAGTAACATTTATCTGAAATCCTTTTTATTTTCAATATAGGAGCATTCCCCTCTTGCATAGCTGTCTTTAGCTTATTTTGGCTTTTCTATTTAGATTGTATTGGTAATTTGATATCCATCAGTCATGGAGTTAGTAGTCTACCTATATTTGGTTTAATGCGTATTTTTATGATACTTTAGGGAAACGGAACAGATAAAGTGGAGATTTGGGTACCCATAAACCGGTTTAACCCTACCGCTGGCTTTTGTTAGTGCCGGTACCAAATAAGCAATGAAGAGATATGGAGTAAATGCCAATGAGACAAAGTCTCTACAAATACAGGGTAAAAAGCAATGAAACAACGCTTTTATTTTTGTTCTTCTTCTTGAAGTCAACATGAGGCCTTCAACAATGGGCTTTGTCCATCCATCATAGTAAGTTCAAGACGGCCCTTAGCACCGGTTTGAGCGGAATTCATTGGTAGATGTCGAGCAACACTACATCCATATTTATTTTGGCCATGGATGCAGGATTGTCAACAAACATTAAGGAAACTTGCAAAGTGTTCTTACAATGTCCGATAAAAGTACCAGTGTCCCTATCTGGTGGACAATCACAACATATAGACAAACACAGGGCACTCATCGAGTCGATTGTGAGAAAACTTTGCATAATAAATTAGTGAGATGTTGGCTATATAGCTGTCCAGAGTTCCTATCGCTGTTTACGTTTGTCTTTTGTCTTGTTTGTGTTTTTCCTGTTTAGTTCCCTGGCAGAATGTGGCATGTTACTGTAATTTTAAGCCATTGTAGATCTTTCCTGTTATCCCATCTTTTACATTAATACATATTTCCGTATATGGATTTTCAATAATCTGATTTTTATCTGCACTAAAGAGACATAAGTTGTCGAAATGCACATATGAAGAATCCATATTAACAGCAACTTCGATTCGGTATCATGTTATTTATTACCATTGAGCTGATTCGTGTGCTGGTGGACTGTGAGTTCCCGAGACTTTTCACCAACCCACTAGCCAGTACTTTGGTGCTGGCCCGAAAACCGATTTTATCTGGAAATTTGCAATATCAAAATCTAACAATTTTTTTTCTCTCTTGCATAGCTCTGTCCTTAGCTGCTTTTGGCTTTTCTATTTAGATCTTGTGGATTATTTGTTCTCGATTAGTCTTTACACATATTTCGGTATTTAGTTTTTTTAATATTTTGATTTTTATCTGCACTGAAGAGACATAAGTTGTCGAAATGCACATATGCAGAATCCAAAATAATAGCAACTAACTTCCGTATAACGTTAGTAATTACTTAATGAATTTGAATAAAAGTATTGCTCAAAGATATATTTATATTTTGACCGAAGAAAGGATAGGCCTTGGTATGATATGTCTGATATGCGCTTTTCCTTGGTTTATAATTATATTTATTTGATATATACTTACACAATAACAGTTTGCATATAACATGGAAACCCAACTTTGATTGTAATTATTATTCTGTATAATTTTGTTAATTAGTTTTAATATAATTTCATATAATATTAATAGTCCAGAATCTGGAAATAGATAGTCATGTATTTGGACATATTTAACCAGAAAAGAACTACCACTTGTCATGTCTTTATAAGTCTCTTTCCAGACGACTGCAATAGGATTATTATCTTCACTGTTCAATGTATATCAATAACATATTGTAAAAAGCACAGAGATGGCCAAGAATAAAATTTTGTCAATCAAATAACAAAATACCGAAGTTACCGTTGATTTAAATTTTGCATATGCGCATTTCGACAACTTATGTCTCTTCAGTGCAGATCATATCAAAATATTTGGAAATCCATGTACCGAATTTTGTTTAAAATTTGTGCAAAAAGGCAATCTCATTTATCATCACGTGACTTTTTAGGACATCCTTCAATGTATATTTATCGTTTAAAAATGCCATTTCAGCGTGTGATATGCCAATGCATATTACCCCAGTGCTATCAAATCTTTATAAATAACTTAATACCGAAATTATAAAATTAATAAACTTAATACATGAATTATAAAATTATGTAAAAATAGTTGGATGGCAATTCTAATGAAAGTTTCGTACATGAAGAGTCATTAAAATAAATATAAGATTACCTAATACATTAAGTTGAACAGGTTCACTCGATCTGTGACCACGTTCCTGTGACGCAACGCAATAATAAGTACCAGCATCGTTTTGTGTTATATGGTGAATTCTAAGTGAAGGTGTCGCTACTGTATTTCCGGTGTATTTATCAACAGAAGCTACAATATATCCACCAGTCTTCACCCAATATATATCTTCCAATCCAATTTTATGTGACACTGAACATTCTAATTCAATGGTAGTACCAACATATGCTGTATATTTCTGTTTAGATATTTTGACCTCTGGCGGATCTACATCGGAAGAAAAATATTCACTTCAGTAAGGGACCGACTATTTAACTTCTGGACAGAAAATTTTTTTCGGGCAGAAAGCCACCTTCACAATATTTTTTTTCATCATTTTTGCAGAAAAAAATATTTTTTTGACATAAAATCAGCTTCAGAATATTTTTTTCGAAAAAAAACATAGCCCCCCCCTTTTCAGGTGAAATGGTCGGTCCCCAACAGCATTTGTTTGGATTACAATATTCTTTCCATAGGAGTCGTCAGATAGAGATGACTTTATATATATATATTTGCAGTGTAAAAGAAAGATTGAAATATTTCATTCACAATCACGAAGGAGGAAAGAAATGTGAAATGGAGATAATAACAGAATTACTGAATTGTCAAGAGCCGTCCATGAGACAAAGGCCAAATCAGTTGGAAACCACCGGAAAAATTGTCAACCGCAATGGCCCAGACTTGAACAGATATTTCAAAAGAAATGATGGCTTAAACCGGTTTTATGGCGCGCCAAACACCCTTCATTTGTGGTATTGTCCGGTAGCAACCAAACAGCAACTGCTATTTGAAAGGTCGTAAGACAGTTGAATATAGTTTCTACAACGATAACTATATCAAAAAATCAAAAAATGGTCCTTCAAAAAATCAGGATGTACGTACATTTGTTGCAATACATTTAAATCATTTTTCAATGACGACAAACATGACAAATATACAAACTGGACTTGTCAGGATTTGATAAAAGCATTAAATTTTCTTCTTGAAAATAGTTTTGCTCGTTTCAGTGATACAGTCTATCGGCAAAAAATAGGTATTCCGATGGGTACCAACTGTGCACCTCTCATGGCAGATTTATTTCTTTATTGCTACGAGTCACAATTCATGGCAAAAATTCAAAAAGACCCTTCTAAACAGCATTTAGTGGATAAATTTAACAATACATATAGATAT
>MJUU01037427.1:0-11433 GCA_002080025.1 Modiolus philippinarum | reverse complement strand
CTGCCAAAAAGGCGGGAAAATTCAACATTGTCCGATTTCAATGACATTTGGTTTCCAAATAGGTCTTGATGTCGCAACTTCAAAACTGATGTTAAAAATTGTTCGCTGACTGCCATATTTTAAATGGCTACCAAAAAGACGGGAAAGTTCAACATTGTCCGATTTCAAAGAAATTTGATTTCCAAATAAATATTGATGTTGCGACTTCAAAACGGATGTTGAAAATTGTTTGTTGACTGCCATTTTCAAAATGACATTTCGACTTCAAATCGTGTCGAAAGTGGTCATTAGCAAGAATGTTTTTTATCGAAAAATCCCAACAAAGAAATATAATAAAACATGATCAGACTTTAAAAACAGTTCAAGATATTGGAGGTGTTGGACGTACGAAAGTTTGAGAAACTGAAGATCAACTGTATAACTTACATTGTTACCTTGATTGTGGCAACTGAAAACCAGGTGAGCGATACAGGCTCCTGGGAGCCTCTGGTTTAGTGTTTTAATGGCCAGAACAAGGGCAGTAGAACACTTTAGGAACAAAACACAAAATTACATAAATCAAAGTCCATAGACAAGGCAAAAGCAAGAACACCAGAAGACAGAAGACTAGAGAAGCAACACACCGACAAAACACAGGAACACCACAAATACAACACAAAAAACTACACTAACAGTGTGAACTCTCAAAAATCAGTGTGACAATAGGTGCTCCGGAATGTAAGCTTTGTCTGCTTTGTATACAGCACCTGTCACACTCTCAGAGGTGCAATCCAGGGTAAAGTAAAAATCTGTAATGTCAAATCCAGGAAAACGTGAATCTAGCTTATTCATTTTTGAAACGAACATTTCATATCTATCTATAATGTGGTGGTGACAGCCATAGAATTTCTTAAGGGATTAAATGACTAATCAATCAGAGATCAGTTTGCAAAATGATTTTCGTTCGTACCAGATCCTAGAGTTTTAAGTAAAAACAGAATATGGCCAATATGATGTTGAAATATGATAGTACATTATATAAAGATGTTTTTTATTTCAGCAATAAAGTTTTACAGAGAGGCAACACATCTGGACCAGGATATTGAATTCAAATGTTGTTTATCTGGAATCAGCCCAAGAGGTATTATTTACTATGTAGGAAACATTATTAATCATATTTTGTAATTTACATTCTCAAAATCATCTGACAGACAGATTGAATTTTTGGTTAACAAATTACTGGAATCTAACCTTCAACTCCTTGTACATCTTCGGCACAGTGCCCAGCATGTTACAGCAATTTTCCTATTACCTACTGAATGCACTCGCAATAGAAAATTTGGTAGCTCTCCAGGTAGATACCATAGGTTTCTCAATTTTCACACAGATGATAAACTTGTCCTAAAGTATATATACAATTAAACTTTGATTTCTCTAATTTATATCCAGTTTTCACATTTCCTGGACGATGTTGAAACATTTGTTCTCCTCTCTCGGCAAGCCTCGCTTTCAAACATTTGCAAAATTTATTTTACTAGATGTGAGAAATTTCATAATCAACTAGGTCTCCGTGTGGAAACTATATTGCTCCAACAGCTAACTCAAAACACCCTGATGTTTTGATCCCTTTTTCTGGACCCTATGTTCCAAGGAAGACCTCTCTAGTTTGAACTGTTTTCATGAGTCCCTTGATGTTGGAGCCATCGAAGTTCGACTGTTTTATGTTTTTATCACAACCAGTATCATGTTAACCTGTTATGACAAGCTTGGTGTTTTATGACATGGTGAATTTTAATTTTATTTACTGTAGTAGTAATTCACAGCCAGTTCATTGATACTGATTAATAGCCACCGTAGATCAAACAAAATTCATACCAATAATCAAGAAATGTAAATGTACATGTATATGGATGGAAATAAAGGATAAGAAGATATAAAGAGAACCTTTGTACGGAGTGAAAACATCAAGAAATACTGTATAGCGGGTAATTTTGGTGGTTGCCAAATTCAGCTGAAGAGGGGTATTAAATTTAAGCGGTGATCAATTTTTGTGAATCAAAAATTGTGTAAGGGAAAGACATGCATAAAGATATGCTGACTTTAATTTCTAGAGTTTTTATTTTCATGCTTCCAGAGACCTCGTGAATATAGCGAAAAATAGAACCTCACAAAAATTACCCGCTATTTGGTAGTATGGTGTCTCCGAATCAAAAGGGGTGCCAAAGCCATTTTGGGAAAAGGACCAGAGTTCCAGTCAAATGCCATGTTTCAAAAATGTTGAGATAGACCTAATGCACACAATAGAGCACATATCAGTATTTACCTTCACAAAGAAGACCATAAATGCACCAAGTAAATGTTTTTGATTTTTTATTTACAGAAAGACAAGAAAGTGAGAGTTCTGTTGGCAGTATTGAACAGGAGGATCTTGATGATGACCTTGTTTCTCATTTCCAGAAACTGCACGTCAATGAACCCAAAATCTGTTCCCAAGAATTTGAGAGAAATGTATGTATACATAGAACAAATGATGTTTTAAAAGTCAGAACTTATCCATTTAAAACATTCAAAGATTTTTTAAAGCAAAATATTACCAAGAGCTGACAATCCTTAATTGCAACTGGATTTTTTAAACAGCCCAAAGATAAGGTCAGACCCCCCCCCCCCAAAATGATAAAATTATGAGTAGAATTTTTTTTGTTTCTTTTGGTTTTATCATCAGAAGGAATACAGAATACTGTGGTACATTTTTCACAGAAATGTTGCCGAAAGATATATATTTGATTCATAAAATTTTACAAACATTTTTAAAATACGCTAAGAAATTAAAATTAAGATTCATTCTAACATGGCTCTAGTTTATCGTCAACCAGTATATTACTCGATAACCATATATTTGGCACATGCGCAAATGGTATCGGAATAAGAGAAAAGGTGACGCAAAACAACCATGTTTTTTATTTTGTTTGTCTTAGTTTGTGAAGGAAATAAATGTTGAGCATATTTTATAACTTAATCATGCTATTCAGACACGTTAATGTGTATTTTTTTGCTTTCGATTTGGATTTTGAACTTTCATCTGTTTGAAAACGTCAGATTGTGTATTGTGACGTCATAGACACAGACAGCAATGGAAACTGGAAATCTGCCTTCTCTAAGGTCGCTTCAGAATGGAAAAATTCCGTTTTCTGTCATATTAGAATCGAAATAATTCATGGCAGGTATATGGTTATTGTCATTTAACCATGGGCTGGGCCTTTATATTCTTAAATTTAACCCCTCGCTAACGCTCAGGGTTAAATTCGGATATAAAGGCCCAGCCCATGGTTAAATTTCCAATAACCATATATCTGCCATGATTTATTTTTTAATTAAACACCTGTATTATACATGTAGTTAAGTTTGGTAGAAAGTCATGCTGGGTGAAATGGACTTGATTTGCTGCATAAAGATTTTGCGAAAGATCATATTTCGGTATTAGAAAAAGTTGTGTTGATATTACATCCTACTAGTTTAGAATATTCCTAGGTATTTTGCTGTTAAACAAATAACTAACATGCAAATAATCTGGTAAATACAATGTTTTATTTCCCAATGATTTATTGTAGTCGACCCATATTTCTGTTCTACCAGTGGAACTACTGATTTACATCATGAAATGGGTCGTATCGTCAGACTTGGACATCAAACAACTGGAGATACTGTCAGAGGTAAATATAATCTTAAAGAGAAGATTTGATTGGATAAAAGCAGTCATGAGACTTTTTTGGTAAACATCTTCAATATGGCATCACAGTGGGAAATACCCCTAGCTATTTTGGATATGAAGTCAAAGCTTCCCTGCAGAATAGAACAACTTTATGTGACATGAGTACAGGAAACAACCCTGTAGATACTGTGTCAACACCTGTATTGTGTCAACACACGCTTAAATTTGCATTTGCCATATTGATTCAGGGTTCAATGAGCGTGGGCATAATTGGTTGCCATTCGGCAACAACTCTAGTTATTTTCTTGAGTTTGTGTTCAGCTTATTACCGGGTCAAGCTCTTTATTGTGTCCATTTGATTACTGTATCAAGCTCTTAACTGTGTCCTCATTCATTTTGAATTACACTTGTTCAAATTTCAGTGTTCAACATGCTGCGGTCGTATCATATTGCACTCAGCGTGGCCCTTTATTTTAATAGGAAATAAATTTTATAGTTATGCATCAATGGTAAACAATCCAAAAAGTAATACTTCTACCTCATTTAAAAGAGAGCTCAATTTCTGTTGTTCTATTTCAACCACTTCCCCGCCAGCATTTGCAAGATTCAAGTCATAATATTGTGTATAGACAATATAAGGGTATAGACCTATTGGAACATGTGTAGGAACATATAACTGCCTTTCAGGCTTCTTGAAAGATTAAAAGGGTTAAATAGGTCAAGGATGAATAATTTGTTACTCTTCAAATTGTAGAGGCAAAATTCTGTTTTGTAGGTCAGTAGAGGATTCTACCTGTGTGCTAGAGATGAAGGTATATGGAGACAGGTCTGTCAAAAGTAAGTACAAGTATTTTGTAGGCAAGTATAGATAATTTGAGCATCTTCTGTGCTTGCATCTAAACACAATTTTCCTTGTGATTTAACTTATCAATTGATGCATGTTTATAAATAAATTTAATTTCTTAGAAACACATAAATTACATTTCATTGGAAATGTTTCTTCTTTGGTGCTACTCAGGGGCATAAGTGTTTTACAAAACACATCTTGTTTTTGCATGTTTTTAATCAGCTCATGTCATGAAGTGAGGGGGCTTATGTCATACCCCTATGGACCTTGTCCACATTGGCATACTGTTAGGAAGAATGGTTAAAGTCCATTCCTGCTTACTAACATGTCCCACATCAACCATATTGGTATTTATGATGATGCAATTTGTACATCATCATAAATACCAATATGCTACTGCAGATCATGCTTCAGGTGGTTTCTGTGACCTACAACTGCAGTTCATGCTTCAGGTGGTTTCTGTGACCTACAACTGCAGTTCATGCTTCAGGTGATGTCTGTGACCTACATTTTATGCATGAGCAACTCGGTGAGGTAGAATGGTTAAAGTCCTTTCCAATTTACAGATATGTCCCACATCAGCCATATTGGTATGCATAATGCATTTTGGGATCACAAAGGCAATGCATTCTTCGGCTGCTTTCTGTGTCCTACATTTTATGCATGAGCGACTTGGTTAGTTAAATTGGTTAAAGTCATTTCTTTCTACTGACATGACCTACATATCAGCCATATTGGTATGTATGATGCATTTTGGGATGACAATTACAAAGAATGGTTCAGACGCTGTCTGTGACCTACATTTGATGCAGGAGCAACTTGGTTAGGTAGAATGGTTAAATTTACTGACATGTTTCTATATCTTACGGTAAGCGCAGGGCTCGCTCTTGAGCATCATCACACTGTTTAGCATCAAATATATTGGTATGCATGATGCATTTTGGGATGACAGCTGCAATGAGTGATTTGGGAAAAGTCTGTTATAATTCATTTTATGCTGCATGAATGAATCTGTTCGGAGGAATTGTTATAGTCTATTCCTATTAACTGACATGTTCAACATGTGACAATGCTGCACGACAAAGTAGGATAGTAGGCTGTGGCTGCTTTCTTTGTTTTTAGCTCACCTTGCCAAAGGCCATGTGAGCTTTTGCCATCACTCGGCGTCTGTTGTCTGTCCGTCCGTTAATTTTTATTCAAAGATCTTCTCCTCTGAAACAACTGGGCCAATACTAACCAAACTTGGCCTGAATCCTCACCAGGGTATGCTCTTTCAAATTTGTGATTTTATGTCCGTAGACCAAACAACATGGCCGCTGTTACTAAAAATAGAACATAGGAGTATATTGCTGTTTTTTGCAAAATACTCAAAAACCATTACAGATTTAAAAAATCTGACGGTAAAAATGATCAAACATTATCAAATCTACCCGCCAGAATATCTGATAACCCATCTTGGAGTTATTGCCCCTTTTCTGTAAAATTTTTGTTTTTTTGTTACTTTTAGTCTGATATATTGAAAATGGTAGAAGATAGAAGTGAAGTTTGAATTACAAAAATGCTCAGCATAGTGAGATCCACATGTCCTGCATTTTTGAAGAAAATCTGACTACCAACATAGGCATTATGGCCCCTTTTTCTTTGAATTTCACTTTTTTTTTCATTTTTACTTTTATTTCAAAAACTGTTTGAGATGGAGGTTAAATGTGAATTGCAAAAGTGTTGAGCTTCTCCAGGACTACAATTTCTACATATGTTCAGCGGGCTAGCATCGCATCCAAGATGGCCACCACATGGGATCATATTTTAACATAGGACCCTACGTGAAATACATTCAAAGTTCTTCTTCTCTGAAACCACTGAGGCAATGGGGACCAAATTTTGTCACAATAGTCCTCAGGTGGTCCCCTTTAAAGTTTGTGATTTTTGTGGTTATACCTCATCCAAGATGGCCACCAGCAGGGAACATGGTTTAACATAGGGACAATATGGGAAATGCATTCAAAGATCTGCTCTGCTGAAACTACCCAACCAATTGGAACCAAACTTTGTCATAATAGCCCTTGGATGGTCTCCTTTAAAGTTTGTGATTTTTATGTTCGCACCTCATCCAAGGTGGCCCCCATCGTGGAACTTAGTTTAACATAGGGACCCTATGGGAAATGCATTTAAAGGTCTTTTCTACTGAAAGTACTATAAGCCAATAGGAAGCAAACTTGGATACAATTGTCCATGGCTGGTCATCTTTAAATTTTGTGATTTTTATGTTCGTACCTCATCCAAGATGGTCGCCAGCACGGGACATAGTTTAACATAGGACCCTATGGGAAATGTATTCAAAGGTCTCCTTCTCTGAAACTACTGAGCCAATCGGAACCAAACTTGATCACAATCACAATTGGTCAGTGGGATGTATGTGCCCCAGGATACTGTCTATGTACTTTTTATACGACCGCAATAATTTTGCGGTCGTATTATGGTATGGCGCAGTCATCGGCGTCGGCGTCTGTGGCCAGCATAACTTTGTTTCTAGTGGACGGATCATCTTCAGATTTCAGTATGTGGTTTCTTGGCATAATGGCTATCCCAGGTTTTAATTTCGGGTTTATGGCCCCACCCAAAAAGGGGTAAAATTGGGTATTTTTGTGTCTGTGGACAGCATAACTTTGGTTCCAGTGAACAGATCATTTTCAAATTTTAGTATGATGTTTCTTGGCACATGCTTTAGCCCGGGCTATAATTTTATGTTCCTGGCCCCGCTCGTTTTAGAAAAAGGGGCCAAAAGGGGTTAAATTGGTTGTTTTCACATATTTGACTGTAGAATCTTTATTATTTATCGGATTTTGATGGGTTTCTTTCAGTAAACTCCTTAGAAAATTTCCAGTCTAAAGTATGTCAACGGATTTCACGTAGCATGTACTGTTCACGAGATAAATGGGACCCAAAAGGGCGAATTTCAAAAATTTCATTTTTTTATTTTTAGTCCGATTTTGATGCAATTTTTTTATGAGGGGCCGAAGGGGGCCAAAATCGTAAATTTACAGATAACCAAAAAAATTCATTTTTCATCGGATTTCGATGGGATTTTTTTCTTTGGATTCCTCTTTATGTAAGCTTTCAGTATAAGTCAACAGATTTGACGTAGCTCTTACCGTTTCCGAGCTATGAGGGGCTGAAGGGGCCAAAATTGTAAATTTACAGATAACCTAAAATTTTTATTTTTCGTCGGATGTCGACGGGATTTTTTTCTTTGGATTTCTCTTGATGTAAGCTTTCAGTAGTATGTCAATGGATTTGGCGTAGCTGTTACTGTTTCGGGGCTATGAGGGGCTGAAAGGGGCCAAAATTGTAAAGTTACAGATAACCTAAAATTTTTATTTTTCATCGAATTTCGATGGGATTTTATTCTTTGATTCCTCTTTATGTAAGCTTTAAGTGATATGTCAACGGATTTGACGTAGCTCTTGCCGTTCCCGAGCTATGAGGGGCCGAAGAGGGCCAAAATCGTAAATTTACAGATTACCTTAAATTTTTATTTTTCATCGCATTTTGATGGGATTTTTTTCTTTTGATTCCTCTTGATATAAGCTTTCACCATCATGTCAATGGATTGGGCATAGCTCTTACCGTTTCTGAGCTAAAGAGGGTCAAAGAGGAATCATAAGGAGTCGTAAAGGCTAATTTTTATTTTCCCTAGTTTGTGTCAAGCTAATTACTTGGTCAATCTCCTTATTGCGTCCATCTTATTATTGTGTCAAGCTCTTTCCTATGTCCATACTCACTTTAAATTACACTTTTTCAAATTTCAGTGGACGACATGTGTGGTCGTATCATGCTGCGTTAGGCGTAGCCCTTTATTTGTATATAATATGATTGCGAGTATGATTGAGTTAGAGAGAGGCTATTAAGAATGAGAGAATTAATACTCCTCTATGTGTCTACTGTTAAAATAATTTGTTTTTGTTTCTTTAAAATTGATCTTATACCAGCTTTTTATCTCCTTTCATCTCCGCAAAAGCTCACCTGGCTAATGCCAGGGTGAGCTTTTGCCATCACTTTTCATCCGTCCATCCGTCGTCCGTCTGGCATAAACTTTCATTCAAAGATCTCCTCTGAAACTACTGGGCCAATTGAAACCAAACTTTGCCACAATAGTCCTTAGATGGTCCCCTGAAAAAAATTTGTTTTTCAGATCCGTGCGATATCCAAGATGGCCGCCAGCGGGGATCATAGTTTTAACATTGGACCCTATGGGAAAATACTTTCAAAGATCTTCTCCTCTGAAACTACTGAGCCAATTGAAACCAAACTTGGCCAAAATAGTCCTTAGATGGTCCCCTGCAAAAAAGTTGTTTTTTTTGATCTGCGCTTTATCCAAGATGGCCGCCAGTCAGTATCATAGTTTTAACATTTGACCCTATGGGAAAACACATTCAAAGATCTTCTCTTCTGAAACTACTTTGCCAATTAAATCCAGACTTGGCCACAAAAGTCCATAGATGGTCCCCTGCAAAAAAGTTGTTTTTCAGATCTGGGCTATATCCAAGATGGCCGCCAGTGGGGATCATAGTTTTAACATTGGACCTTATGGGAAAACACTTTCAAAGATCATCTCCTCTGAAACTACTGAGCAAATTGAAACCAAACTTGGCCATAATAGTCCTTAGATGGTCCCCTGCAAAAAGTTGTTTTTCAGATCCGTGCAATATCCAAGATGGCTGCCAGCGGGGATCATAGTTTTAACATTGGACCCTATGGGAAAACACATTCAAAGATCTTCTCCTCTGAAACTACTTGGCCAATTAAAACCAGACTTGGCCACAATAGTCCTTAGATGGTCCCCTGAAAAAGAATTGTTTTTTAGATCCGCACTATATCCAAGATGGCCACCAGGGGGATAATAGTTTTAACATTGGACCCCATGGGAAAACACTTTCAAAGATCTTCTCCTCTGAAACTACCGAGCCAATTGAAACCAGACTTGGCCACAATAGTCCTTAGATGGTCCCCTGCAAAAAAAGTTGTTTTTCAGATCTGGGCTATATCCAAGATGGCCGCCAGCGGGGATCATAATTTCAACATTGGACCTTATGGGAAAACACTTTCAAAGATCTTCTCCTCTGAAACTACTTAGCCAATTAAAACCAAACTTGGCCATAATAGTCCTTAGATGGTCCCCTGCAAAAAGTTGTTTTTCAGATCCGTGCTATATCCAAGATGGCCGCCAGCGGGCATCATAGTTTTAACATTGGACCCCATGGGAAAACACTTTCAAAGATCTTCTTCTCTGAAACTACTGAGCCAATTGAAATCAAACTTGGCCAAAATAGTCCTGAGATGGTCCCCTGCAAAAAAGTCGTTTTTTAGATCTGCACTTTATCCAAGATGGCCGCCAGCCGGGATCATAGTTTTAACATTTGACCCTATGGGAAAACACATTCAAAGATCTCCTCTGAAACTACCTGACCAATTAAAACCAGACTTGGCCACAATAGTCCTTAGATGGTCCCCTGCAAAAGAGTTGTTTTTTAGATCCGCGCTATATCCAAGATGGCCGCCAATGGGATAATAGTTTTAACATTGAACCCTATGGGAAAACACTTTCAAAGATCTTCTCCTCTGAAACTACTGAGCCAATTGAAACCAAACTTGGCCAATATAGTCCTTAGATGGTCCCCTGCAAAAAAAGTTGTTTTTTAGATCTGCACTTTATCCAAGATGGCCGCCAGCCGGGATCATAGTTTTAACATTGGACCCTATGGGAAAACACTTGCAAAGATCTGTTCCTCTGAAACTACTGAGCCAATTGAAACCAGACTTGGCCACAATAGTCCTTAGATGGTCCCCTGCAAAAGAGTTGTTTTTTAGATCCGCGCTGTATCCAAGATGGCCGCCAGCGGGATAATAGTTTTAACATTGGACCCTATGGGAAAGCACTTTCAAAGATCTTCTCCTCTGAAACTACTGAGCCAATTGAAACCAGACTTGGCCACAAAAGTCCTTAGATGGTCCCCTGCAAAAAAGTTGTTTTTTCAGATTCGGGCTATATCCAAGATGGCCGCCAGCGAGGATCATAGTTTTAACATTGGACCCTATGGGAAAACACTTTCAAAGATCTTCTCCTCTGAAACCACTGAGCCAATTGAAACCAAACTTAGCCACAATAGTCTTTAGATGGTCCCCTGCAAAAATGTTGTTTTTTAGATCACTGCTATACCCAAGATGGCCGCCAGCAGGGATCATAGTTTAAACATTGGACCCTATGGGAAAACACATTCAAAGATCTTCTCCTCTGAAACTACTTGGCCAATTAAAACCAAACTTGGCTTCAATAGTCCTTAGATGGTTCCCTGCAAAAAACTTGTTTTTCAGATCCGCGCTATATCCAAGATGGCCGCCAGCGGGATAATAGTTTTAACATTGGACCCTATGGGAAAACACTTTCAAAGATCTTCTCCTCTGAAACTACTGAGCCAATTGAAACCAGACTTGGCCACAAAAGTCCTTAGATGGTTCCCTGCAAAAAAGTTGTTTTTCAGATTCGGGCTATATCCAAGATGGCCGCCAGCGGGGATCATAGTTTTAACATTGGACCCTATGGGAAAATACTTTCAAAGATCTTCTCCTCTTGGCCACGGCTGATTTATGCAGTTTAAATAATATCTTCATCTTTAAGTCACCATGCCAGTCCTTAAACAAATACAATTCAGGATGATGACAAGTTAAATCAAAATGTGTAAGGGCTATTCCATTTAAAATTCCCACTGGGGTTGGAACTCCATTTATTATCCCCGCACTTTCGAAGAAAGTTCAGGGATAATGTTATACCCTCTGTCTGTCCGTCTGTCCTTCCGTCTGTCTGTCCGTCCGTCTGTCACACTTTTCTTGTGACTCAAAC